>JAFEMH010000490.1:0-135000 GCA_022495995.1 Adenophora triphylla var. japonica
AAATAGAAAAGTCTTTAGCCTTTTATAGTAGTACTATAGGTAGCACCCTAAGAATAAAGGAAAATTTTCCCCCGTTCAGATTTTATTCCTTTTTAACTAAAGTATACGATCAAAACATATGAATAATTGTTGATTCTATTTTGACTGTTGTAATGTGTAAATTATCAAATTACTTCACAACTATTATTGTAATATTTTTTGATTTTTTTCGTTGAAAAATTTGTCTTAGAATTGAATTATAAGAGGTGAATTGGTCTTATACTTCAACTATAAGAGTTGTAATGTGTAAATTATCAGATTATTTCCTGGCTATTATTGGAATTTTTAATTTTTTAGGTAGCAAAAAATTGCCTTATAGCTAGCTGAATTATAAGAGGTGAGTTGGTGTTATAATTCAACTATAAGAGTTATAATATATACATTTTGAGATTAATTCGTGGCTATTATTGGAATTCTTGATTTTTTGTTGAAATAATTGTCTTATACCTTAATTATAAGAGGTAAATTGGTGTTATACTTCAGTTATAAGAGGTAAAATGGTCTTATACTTTAGCTATAAAAGTTAGGGGTATAAGTGGTTCGGTCCAAACCGCGGTTCGGAATCGAACCAAACCAAACCACGCTATTTAGTTCGGTTTTCAAGCAATACTGGTTTGGTTTGTTTCCAAAAATTGTCAAACCATGTGGTTCGATTTGGTCTGCGGTCTGGACCCCCAAACCACTGTTCAAGACCGCGAGACCGAACTACCAAACCGAACCGATAAATCAAACCAGAGCCGTTCAGATAAATCAAAACTGACCCAGTATATGCGTATCTTTTATCTTCACCTCACATTTAGATTTTGAAAACCTCTAATTACGTTCATGGGTTTTTAGCCCATAACTTTTTCTTTTGGTTAATCTTCCTATAATAATGTTAATTCACTTTTTTATCACATACCGTTACAAGTACTAAATGAGCATGTTGTTATAATAAACATTGAAGAACAATTTCATTTAAATTTTGAATCTATTATGTATGCTATGTAAAAATTCAAACAAACATGACAATGAATTGTGTGATAAAACATGTTCTAATTAATGGTTTAAGTCGTGTTCTATTTTATAGTTTGAACCGTGGTTTAAGCTGCAGTTGGGCAAGTAAAATCAAACGGCGGTTCGAACCCAGGCAGGAAACAAATCAAAGTGGTTTGGTTTGGTTCGGTTCGAGTCCCCTCGCGGGCAATTTGGTTTGAGATTTTTCCAAGCCAGATGACTAGTGGTTCGCTCCGTAAATTGACCTAAATTGAACCAAACCGAACCATTTACACACCCTAATAAAAGTTGTAATATTGTAAAGTATAAAATTATTTCTGTAGTATTGGAAATTTTGATTTTTTGTTGAAAATTTGTATTATAATGTGAGAAAAATGGAAAAAAAATAAACTCTTATAATTCAGTGCCATAAGAGACGAAGTCGTCTTATAATTCAATTATAAGAAGACGAGGTGTATATAGGAATTTTCAAAATTTCGTTTCATACATTAGAGTTTAGATCTCGCATGAGTAGCCATCGCCTAAGAATATGTATAGCCTTATAGTAAGTGTTGCTCTTAAATCACATTCTTTGGTTTTCCACTTCTACTTGAAAATCGATAAAGGATGTGCAAATAGAAATCGAGATAATGCGAATAGAAGTTCCCCTTTGGCTTCAAGTATTTAACACATACTTTTTTGTTTGATATGAGTTTTAACCTTGCTCGACAAGTGATGTAGTGCTTGAAGAAAGATCATTAGCTTCAAACAAAATGCGGTAATTTTATGTCTAATGTCACAGCCCCATGCCTCTTAAAAAAATAGAAGAAATATCTTGTTTGTAATAGATGGAATAACATGTAGAAGTGACTTCTACACTCGCCCCCATAATCTCTAAACTTTGTTAGTCACGCTCTTTTTAGAATTAAAGACATCGAGAATTTATTCGATGCACTAACTCTCAACCATAACTCATCCCATTCCATCATTGTGCCATCGGCATATAGGAGTATAAAACAATGAATATAGTTTTATATTATGGAAGAAAAATCTTGGTATGAATGCTAGTATATATTACATGATGGAAGCCTCGACTTTCGAGGTCCTTACTTGTTTAGGATATACGGCTTGATATTGGTTTGTGCCTAGAACACAACAACAATAAGCACCGTTAAGGTCAAAGCTTCGGGGTTTAATCTAGCTCGAGGCCCTCGGGTGTGAGAGTAAGATCTCTTGAGGGTTTGTGAGTAGAAATAAGACTTGGAATGTTTTGAGTGAGTTGTGTGTTTAGGATTTAGACAATGTGACTTCTAATTATAGAATTTGCACTTACCTTGTCCATGGGTACAAAGGGTGATATTTATAGTAAGTGGGAGCTGCTGTGAAGTCGGCCCTAAGGATATCTTTGTCTTTAACCTAGTACACGTGTTCGTGCACAGATTTGGCTCTTAAATAGGTAAAGTGAGATTTCTTTGCGAGAGGGATGTCAGCCAAGTGGAAAGGAGCAGAGGCAACTTACGCTGGTTGGCGCGGCACCTTAATGGCATAGTAGGCGCTGAGCCACCCAGGTTAATCATGCGATCAGAATAAGCCGGCTTATTGGTGTCGAGCCGTATGCAATCTTGCTCTCCCTGACTTTGGTTTTAAGCAGGAATGCGGTGAGATAAGCAGGAATTCCGTGTGAGACCGCGATCGACATCTTTGGCGCGGTCAACAATATTGGCGCGAGCACGGATCTTGCGATCATAGCTTCTGCGGTCACCTTGCGACGGTCTAGTTGTCCACGGTCATGTTCTGCGACGGTCTAGGAATCTCGCGGTCACCTTACTCTAGCGGTGCAGGGGATGCGGCGTTATATATGGCCTTTGGATCGGATCGAGCTTTGGGCCCGGTCTAAAGGTCAGGGCTCATCGGTGGCAACCTAGCAAAAGCAAGGGATTATTTATGATGCGAGCGAGGAGCTATATATTCGATGCTCGGTGCGGATCGCTTTTGCGGTCACAAGTGTTGTGTTTTTAGGTCTTTACTTAGACTCCCTTGCGTGTGGCACATGTGAGGAGCATGTGAGGGGATTTTGGTGGAAGTTGGTAGAAGCTTTGAGGTACGCTTCCCGGTTTCAGTGGGCCGCCCAGCGTCGAAGCGCCGAGGCGTGTGCTTGAGTACAGAGGAGACGTGTCCGAATGTCAAGAGGCGCCATAAATGCCAACCGCCAATAATTTGAAATTTAAAACTATGGCACCGGTTCGTGATTCGAGGGGAACGGTTTGTGGGCTATTTAATACGGGTCGACCCGTATAGGTAGGCCTATAAATACCAAACCCTTCCTCCTTCAAACTCTTTTATCACCTTCAGACTTTCAACTTGCCTAGAGAGAGAAAATTTGCCTTCTGCTTCCTTAAGCATCTCCTTCCGTAAGTAATTTTTCCTTTTCCTTTTCTCTTCATCTTTTTGTCTTCTTTCTGCTAGAATGACCTATAAGATGGAGCGACCTCTAGAGTTAGATGTAACGGTCACCCCACTCGTGATACCTTTCTTGTTTGCAAGATATCGGGGGGTGTACTGAAGAGTGGACCACTCTTGGATTGGTTTATCCATAGAGGACTTTAAGTATTTCTCTGTCTACTATGGTAAGGGAAATTGATTCCACCCCGATTGTGGGAAGCCAAGAAAAGGCTGCATTTGTTCGGTGATATCTTGGTGTTGGGTGATGTACACCGTTTAAGGAATTTTGTAATGGCGCGGTGTTGTGCGGGTTTCCCCGAGAGAGATATCGGGCGTTGAACGTCGTTGAGCTGTGAGAAGAGATCCCAGTGAATCCTCTTGCCCTAGTAATGGTGACTAGGAAAAGGTTGATCGATGGATGAGACGGATGTGAGCGTGGCCCCCGATGCCTTTGGTGTTCCCGCGTGACTTGAGCAGTGGCCAATGGATGTGGAACCCTTGAACACAATTTACCCCAACACCCAAGGCGAGGCCCTTTTATGCAGGTGATGAATTTGGACGAGTAGTGACGATGAGCTCACAAATATAGAGGTGGATGGAGTTGGAGGGAGGGAGCCGTCCATTGGGATTATCCGCCGATCTGTATGGCTCCCAATAGCTCGGGAGATCGGAGATGGATATTTGCCGAGATACACCTTTCGCGTTAGAGTCATAAGCACGGCTTACGACGGCCGGTCCCAAATAGTTGATGTCTTTGATGAAGGACCAGATGAGAATCTTCTTTGCTTGCTGCGGCAAGGGTCATGTTAGAGCCTCGAACTTAAGGCACGACCGGAAAGAAGAATAAAAATGCGCCACACGGAGCAGGAGGACAGCGTACACCACTTATGGTGTTGATCCTAATTCCCCTCGGGTCCGCGAGGCTTTGTAAGTACCCAATCGCTCATGCCTTAGGTTAAGTTTTCCGGCAATTCCGGTAATTTTCCGGCAATCCCGGATTTTCCTAGAGTTAGGAACAATTCCGGAACTGTTCCAAACTCACCTAAGGGGTGAAGGGACTGCTTGGAGAAGAAACACGTTTTCTTAAATACCAAAAAACCTTCTAGAAGTTGCCACCTTGCATGTTTCTAGAAGGAGCGCATGTGGCTATTTATGTCGTGCGACATACCATGCCAGGAAAATTCTAGAAGCTTGCCACCTTGCATGTTTCTAGAAGAATGCTTGAAGTGGCTACTTATGTCGTGCGACATAATAGGCCATGAAGACTTCTAGAAGCTTGCCACCTTGCATGTTTCTAGAAGGAAAGCGGTTATGGCTTGTTATGTCGTGCGACATAATAAGCCCATGCGGGCGACCTATAAATAGAGGCCTTCACCTCTCATTTTGGGCACCTCTCCTTCACCCCTCGGTACCCCTGCATAGGGAATCGCCCGAAGCATTGTCTCTCCTCACATACCCCTAAAACACACACTAATCCTCCAAATCACCCACCATTCAACCAATACACACACACACTTCCCACACACATCAAGAAACAAAGGTTCTCATTGAACCGAGCTTGATCTCGGTCCCGAGGTTCTTTGTTTGAAGGCTCCTATATCTAACTTGATATAGGGAGTCGTGGTCTTCAAGGGTAACGATTTTCTACCCTTTTTCCTTCCCCTATCTTCATTATATGTGAAATCTCTATGCTAAATGCGTTAATAATGTTGTATTCGATTAAAGATGCATGCTTTAGTGTTATATTGCTTAGATCCATTTCCATTTCCATATCATTTCATGTAAAGGCTCGGCTTGACTTGGTTTTGCATGAACACTCGAGATGAGTGTGGATCCAGCATATCCACACCCTCTTGAAGTGTTCACCATTGACAAACTTGCTCTACGAGATCTGTTTGTGAAGTAACTTGGCCATATTGGTGCCTTGATACCTCTGCAAATCGGTGAAAGGTCTCTGCAAAGTGGCTAGTTATGTCACGCGACATAGGCGGCCTATGTCACGCGACAAACATGGCCGGTTGCGAAACTTCATATTTTCAAGTTGTAATCTGATTTTAACCCTCATTATGCTATAATCGATGTCTATACGCAATTTAGATAGTCTCTTCATACATAAAATGACATCTTTTCATTAAAATACCATTTTCATACATAAAGGTGCATCCTTTGCACCTAAAGCCCATTTTCATGCATTAAAAATCATTCTTTTTTGCATAAAATTGCATCCTTTGCATTCAAAATCTCTTTTCACATTAAAGATGCATCCTTTGCACCCAAAAACTCATTTTCATACATAAAAATGCATCTTTTGCTTTCAAAATAACATCTTTATGCATCATTTGTACCTCAAATGCTATTTTTCCCATAAAATTGCACCCTTTGCATAAAAATCATTTCTTTAAATTAAAAAAGCACCATTTTACAATCAAAAGCATCCTTTGCAACTCAAAATGTCATATTTTCACTAAAATATCATTTTTACATGCATTCCCCCACGTCCCCATTAGCAACCTCGGAACGGACCGGTGTAAAGATCCTATCTTTACATCGTTTCTTCCATAAAGGTTTCATTATCTCTTTAGAAAGGGACAACCTTGAACCCTATATCTCCGATTATCACTTAAGATGAGTATGAAGCATCTATATGAGCTCGACCATCTTAAAGTGTAGGATTGATGGGCTAAGGACATTCCTTCCTAAAGAACCTCATTTTGTGACTATAAAGAGAGTCATTCTCTCGATCATGCAAAGTCCTGAGGTTTAAAATGCAATGATCATAAGTCCAAAATGAGGACGGGATCATAATCCCGAATACATAAAATCCAATAAGTCCCGAGCGACAACCAACTAAATGGTTTGTACGTCCGGAAGACAACTTGGGACATTCCCCCCCATATTTTCAAACACATGCACACGAGAAAGCACGCAAGCAAGCACGATAAATGAAATCTTGGGAGACTTGCTCCGGCAAGGCACCTTGGGTGAGCGGCGATCCGTTCTTCCCGAGGGTAACTTAACCTCAGAACCCATAAAACCTTTTTTTCAAAGTTTTGAGGTAATCAAAATGGCGTGGCGACTCCGTTTTCAAATTAAACCGGATGTCTTCAAACTCGCGTGAATTTCAAAAAAAAAAAAAACAAATTTGGGGCACACATTCACAGTTTGGCGACTCCGCTGGGGAAATCCCAAAGGAGAAAAGCTTTATTTTCAAAGCAAAAAAATCGATACTCGGTATATAGGTGGAAACCACTTAACCTTCTGTATCACTCCTGATTTGGGAGTTGGGATAACGGTGGTTTAACAATCCCACGTACCAGTATCCCTTTTCGAAAAAAAATTTGAAAAAATAAAAGAAAGCTTTTCCCTTTGAGCGGGTTAGACTCCCGTCGCTGATTTCATTAATCATGCTTGCTTTCTTTACCTTGCATTGCATCATTTGCATCTTGGAATCTGTGCATACTTTGAACGGGAAACAACCCGAAAAAAAATAGCAAAGGAGTGGAACCTGGAAAATTGATCCATGCAGTCGTACGGCTCAATCCTCCTTGGATTCGGCCGGGCGGCCTCGGTGGCAATTCCACCGGGAAAAATCATGGTTAATCTGGCGATCCTAGCGGCTTGGGGCTACTCGGCTCCATGGTGGCCCAGGGCTCCCAGAAAATTTACGTGCTTACGTGCTGCATTTTCCCCGTCCCGAAAATCATTCCTTTAAAACACATTTCATGAAAATCTCTGTTTTAACTCAAAAAGGAACATTTTTAGGAGACCGCACACTACGCGCACCTGATATATCATGTACACTTTGCACGCACGTCCTTCAAACCCGGAGTGGTTCCAGCTGCAGTCACGGACAGCCTTACGATGCTCCCGGGCGCGCACGGAATCATTCCAACCTCCCCATGGCAGCCAGTGTCGACCCGATGCACGATCCGTGTCACACGTTTCAAAAAACCGTGACTTTTGGTTGGTTTTTGGTCTAGTCAGTGTCATATAGCCCGGTTGCATACCCTCGTAAAGGTCAAGCCTTAGTTCATAACGGAAGTCAAGATTTTCGCTCAAGCGAAACTCTTGCCAAAATTCCGACAAGGAAAAATTGGTAGGATCTTGACTTCGACATTGACTTTGACCTTGACCTGCACGGAATGCGTAAGAGTCGAGACAGAGTCTTTGCCAAGAAAAGTCCAAAGATCTTTCGCTCAAGCGAAGCTCTGCCAAAATTCCGACAAGGAAAAATTGGCAAGATCTTGACCGGCATTGACTTCGATTCGACTCACGCCTTTGCGTATGCAACGAAGTTCAATGTGACCTTTGTGTCATCCGGCTTTTGCCGCCCGACCCATGCCTATTATCTTCTCGAACATTACCGAAAGTCAAAATGTCATTCGCTCAAGCGAAACTCTGCCAAAAATTTCGTTAAGGCAGAAAGATGAGACTTTTCCGGTATTGCCTTGACCATAATCCGCATCGCTCGTGCGTTGAAAGTTCCTATGACCCGCTAGACCCGTTAGGAGCGTTCTTTACTCTCGGTCGGTGGGATCCGCGTGCCACTATAGGACCCTCGCCAGCTGTCCCACCTGGGAGGTCGAAATACGGGTGGAATACGAGGGCTTATAGACGTAGTGACGGAACCCAGCGATCCGGGATCTAGAGTAGTTGCGAAAAAGAAGGGCAAACCCCCTTTTCCAACCAAATAGGAATTAATAAAAGACATGATTTTAAGTAAACTTGAACAATTAATGTAATCATAATTGCATTTTCCTATCTCTGATATCCCTAATCGAGACCTCCTCGGTCTGATTTCCGATTTTCCCTGCCCGACCTTTCATGGTTATATCCATAATCGAGACCTCCTCGGTCCGATTTCCGATTCCCTGTCCCGACCTTTCATGGTCATATCCCTAATCGAGACCTCCTCGGTCCGATTTATCGAGACCTCCTCGGTCCGATCTCCGATTTTTCCATCTCGACCTTTCATGGTCAAATCCCTAATCGAGACCTCCTCGGTCCGATCCCCAATTTTCAATCTTGACCTTTCAAGGTCGCATCTTCTCCGATCAATTAGGATTAGGAGAAAATGTGTTTTGAGCAAAACTTAAGCGATAAGTGCATGTTACTTGAGCCTTTAGCCTAAACACTTACCTCCGAGTCTAAATCTTACCTACCTTCGAGTCTAAACCTTACCTTATCCCCGAGTCTAAACCTTGCCTATCCCTTTCCCATGGCGAGAAAGAAGTGTGCGAGAATATCGGGTCGGCGGCTTTTCGGTCTGAGAAAACCTTAGGCGGAGATCGTCGGTTTGTCGGCTCGGAGAGTCGGAATGGCGGTTGTGACGAAAACGGTGAGGGTGCACGAAATCGGATGGTTAGGAAGGAAGAGTTAGTCCTGGCTTTGGAAAGTGCCCATAAGGTTCATCGGGAACATCAAGCCATGCTTATTGACGCACTCTCCGTCGTCATGGAGTTCGAGTCATGGTTGAGTCGAACGGTTCTCTAGTAGTGGTCGAAGATGAGACTTCGAGAAAGCTTGATGATCTCGGTCCCTTCATCCTATAACCAAGACCTTCCATCCTACAACCAATACCTTCCTCCATCCGCATACGATCCCTTGCCAAGGACCACTCCTCCTCAGTCCTTTCCAACATCCCGGCTCATCGGGGCTTCATTGCCCTCGGTTCACTCGGAAGCAGTTAGGCTTCACCCACATGTCTCTCGGTTCAGCCAATACACGCGCTATCTATACTCCGGCTTCACATAATCGGTTCGAGCTATGTGGCTATGTTACGAAACCACTATACCCACCTTTGAATGCAATCATGAGTTGCCGAAGGATGATTCAAGTTTTCATTTGTCACCTAGGACTTAATGAATCCAGCCGTCAGTTTCACCAGTTTGCTACTGTGGTTCCCTCTACTGATAAGAGTCCTGTTGCGAGTTCCAGAGTCCCCGTTGACCCCCATGTGGCAATATTGATGGAACAAGTGAAACAAATGCAAGGGAAGTTTGACCTCATGATGAGTATCAATACTCCCTTGACCCAAGACGTCGAACCAGGCAAGGAAATGACTTCACCAATCATAACCCAATGCCATCAGCACCAAACAACAACCGTACCCATATCAGCACCAGTTCCTCACAAAGGAAAGAGTGTCGTAGCCTTCTTCAGCCAAATCCAACAATGGAACCAACTGGACAATGGAAATCCGAGTCTTGAGAACAACAATGTCTCCCGAAAACTCCGCTCCTTCATTGAATACGGATATGCCTTTAAGCAAGATCTTTGGAAGAGGCGATGAAAGAAAAGGCGATAAAGCCCTTTGGAGAATTGGAAGCCCAAGAACCCCAACGTTCGAGTTAGATGAATCTAAGCATTGTCTTTTCCATCAAATACCACGGGCACGACAACGATGATTGCGGCTATTTGAGGCATGAGATCCGAAGTTGATAGAAAGACGGGAAGCTCGAGAACCTCCGTGGGCCAAAAACGAAAGTTATGGTAAGAGGTCAATTCGGGGGTGCAAGGTCGAAACGTCGGCATGATTTTGGGATGCCCATGAGCAAAATTTTTGGTGATTTGGTGAAACGAGGCCTTCTCGCACCTCTCGAGAATTATAAGCCAAGAAACCCGGGAAGAGTTGACAAAACCAAGTTACGTGAGTACCACAAGCATTATGGTCACGTGACGAGACAAGTGTTTGGATGCGAAGAAAGAAATTCGATGGGCGATCTACGAAGGAAAGCTCAAGCTCCCTGGCAGTCCAACCAGCGAAGAGTAGCTAGACTAGGGTTTACTTATCCTTAAGTAAGATTAAAAAAAAAAATATATATATATATATAGTCTCTCAGTCAACCTTTGTAGGTTCTAGTACTTTTCTTTTTCAATCAAGTCCTCCACGGACATTGTAATTAATCTTTAATTTTCTATAAAAGAGTCTTTCTTCTTTTCTTGCTAGACTTGAGACATCACTTGCGCACCTACATTACATTTAATGAAATGGTTTTATTTTATATGATCACTTGCATTGCTCAACAAATAATCTCTCGAAATAATTAACATTCTGATTAATCAGTGTGAGAAAGTCAACTAATGCCTTCCCCATACACTTTCCTTACCTCACAAAAAAAAAGCCTTCATTAAACCATACACTTTCCCAATCATGCCCCCACCTTCACCTTGACCAAATCAACGACGGCGGCATTTTCAAAGGACAACAAAAGGCCACTCAGCTTTGAAAGATTGACCCCGTGTTGACAACAACCTAGGAGACTGCCTTCGACCTCAAGGATGTCAAGGAAAATTCAAGCAGGGGCTCGCCTTGGCCCTCAAGTGCTTGAGAAAATAAAAAATAAAAAAAATGCGATTGCAAAGAGTAATGCCCGGCTAGGTGAAAATTCCAAAAAAGGGCGATCTAGGCAAAAACGGGGTTGCACATAAAAAAAAAAAAAGAAAGATAGGGCCAAGGACCTAGCGTCACCCGTCAAAAGCTTGACGGACGAGGCAAAATCAAAGCTCGAAGAATAGATGTTGTCGATAACAATGGGGTGGTGAAGCAAAGCCGAGAAGCATTTCATAAGCACAGTAGGCGAAGTACGAATCCTTTCTCCCAATGAAAGAGGAAGCAATCGAAGCGGCGAGTCCAAGAATGACTTGGTCAAGGAATCGTCCAAGGGCCAGCGCCTCGTCATCCCGATCTTCTCATCAGCCTTTTCACTAAAGGAACGCAAAATCCCAAAGCTGAAACAATCGGCGGCCAAGGCGAACTACGGCGACACAGGCTCCTCACAATGAGGGAACGTAGGCAACCGAAATGGTTCGGTCATAAACACATTCAAATTCCAAAATTCGGTCTCATCGGTGGCCTCTTCCATAAGCATATCCAAGTTTCAGAAAATCCGGTCTCATCAATGACCTCTCTCATAGACACAGTCAGATCTCAGAAAACCCGATCTCATCAATGACCTCCCTATACACAAACTTTTCTTTCACACCAGCCAACCTTGATCCGCGACACTGGTTGACTTTCTCCTCATGATTAATAAGAATGTTTTTCTTCATATCGAGATTAATGGTTGAATAACCCGAACATCAATAAAGGGTTTTAAGCAATCTCGTGATCATTGTAAATAAAACAAGTTTTCAGATGTCTTGACAAGTCTTCCTTTTCTACATCTTAGGAAAAATAGTGCTAAACACGATTTTACGTCGGCGGGGGCTTCCATACACTTTTACAAACCTTTCTACGCTTATACTCTCCCAAAAGAGTCAAACCCAAAGCGAGTTTTGTGCCTACATCGAATAAGGCCATCGGAATAACACAAAATCGGGATCTATTCCCACCTTTCGAAAAATATGCCCCTGCATGTATAAATTCTTCTCTTCGTCCATATCTCCTTAAGGTTGACTGAGTGACTAAAGGAAATAAGAAGGTAAGTACGAAAGGATAGGTCTTCCCTCTTCTGCTACAATTCGCATTAGGGCTGCCTTGAAACTCTTCAAGTTTGGGGCTTTGCCAAAGCATTCCTTTAAACTGGGGCTTCTTTAGCCATTTTTGGGATTCACATCGGGTTCTTCACTAGGTCCCTAGATGGATTCAGTTTTGGTCAGATC
Source organism: Adenophora triphylla var. japonica (assembly GCA_022495995.1). Taxonomy (NCBI): domain Eukaryota; kingdom Viridiplantae; phylum Streptophyta; class Magnoliopsida; order Asterales; family Campanulaceae; genus Adenophora; species Adenophora triphylla. The sequence goes on from JAFEMH010000490.1 coordinate 12,061, forward strand.
AACCTCAGGATCACTTCCGCAGTACCAATCATATGGGGATTTTCGCTAGGTCATCAGATTGGGGCTTCATTAAGTCACTTCTTCAAAACCTAAGACTTCGCCTGCTCAGTTCATCCAACCGGAGCTTTGCCAGTGAAAGGATCTTTCATGGGGCTTTGCAAAAAGTTCTTCCTCAGACCGGGGCTCTGATAAGTTGCATCCATCCCTAGAAGAGAGTTTTGGTCACTTCGACATCTGCTTTAGTCTTTGGTTCTAGAAACCTGTCAACATCAGTTTCAAATGCCAGAGTGTGAGAAAGGAACATTCATCGAGATCCGAGTTTTAAACCCAGTCTCAACCCAAGAGGAAATTCTAGTCCACATTGATAACATCTCAGCAACAATAACAGTTCAGTCCGCACCCAAGGAATACGACCCCACCTGTTTGAAACCCGTCTTAAACAATTCCCAGACACATTCCATATGTACATCCAGACCCAGTCTCTATCATGTTTCCAAGAAGAAATCACCCCTAGGCTCAAGTAACGTGCCAATTGCTAATGATAACATTTTCTCCCAAAAAAAAAACGCCTTCGTTACTTCCGTTATAACGAGATAACGCCAGGCGACAGTTCCCTAATTGTCAAAAATCTAACTTTAGCTACCTCTATCACAAGATTGAGAAGTATGCCCAAGTTTTCCAGCTATAGCTGCCTCTATCTACTCGATAGTGACGTAAGCTTTAGCCTCCTCAGGTGACAACCTCCATTAATTGTCAAAACCTCAAGGATCCTAGACATCGTTCCTAACTGTCTAGATGAAGTTTGAACTATGATCAAGGCTTGATTCCTCCGGGATACGTAGGTAGCCTTTCATAAAAGGTCCAGCCATCCGACCACTTTGGTCACCTTTTCTTTCCCCGTTCCTCGATGGTGCGTAAGCTTTTGGCACATTCCTAGTAGGATTGGTTGTTTGACCTCCTAGGTCACCCCGTTTCCATCCTTATAGGAAGGGACCAAATATCTCTTTGCCATTGTCCCCGAGGAGGCCGAGGTAGGTGACCTCTTTTGGTCACCCAATTCCAACACGTTATGTACTGCAATTCCATTCCAGTTCCAAGGGCAATGAAAAGCACAGTTCAGGCTTACTAAGTCGCGCGAAATAACAAGCCAAGTCGCGCGACATAACAAGCCACATCAGACATCAGACATCAGCAGCATGCTGCATCCCAGGCAATCCCGACATGTCAATAGCTGCAAATGCCATCCATCCACTTCTCAAATGCATAAGGGAGGGTTCATTTACCCCATGTACACCTATTTCATTCATATTCAAGCCAAAAATCCATTCAAGTCATTCAATTCAAGCCAAATACCATACCATTGTCATTTCATAAGTGCGTGTGACAAAAGGCTAACAATGTACATACAAAATAAAATAGGCCAAGTCCAAAAGATGTGCATAGCAAAAAATAACATGATGTTTTCCCCAAAAGGGGTACAATAACCAAAAGGTCATAAATATCTAGGGGGGAACGGGGCTACTCTGAGTCTTCTTCATCATCCTCTCCATCATCTTCATCCTCGCCATCATCCTCAACCTCCTCGGGCTCATCGTCGGGATTGTCAGAAGGTGCCTCATAGGATATGGTCTCCGTGCGATAATAATCATCAAGCTAAGTGATAACAGTAGAGTCAAGCTCATAGTACGTGGCCGTCTCGGCTCCACCATCCTCATCCTCATCATCATCATCAATCTCGTAGATTAGTGAAGAGGCATATTTGGCCTCTTCGTCCGAGGCGTCGGTCCACTAATGCCCCCGCTGGTGCCTGCGTCATCAGTGCACCTCTTCTTCTTTCTCGGCTGGCCAGGTGGAGAGATATCGATCGAACCCTGCGACCGGCTGATTCTTCCAAAAGCTCGTACCTTTCTAGAGCTTGCCAATCATGCCCACAACGCCGGTATAAGCCCTGGTCAAGTGCACAAGCTTTGAGTCGACACATTACAAGCGGACATAATAAGTGTCGAATGTAGTTCTTGATAACAGAAAGAGATGCAATCAATCCAAAAGATGTAAGGAGCAGTACTTACGAGATCTAGAACCTCGCGGGAGCACCAGATGAGGATGAGTCTGTGACATATCAATATGAGCTCACCTCATGCGACCGCCACCCTGGTAATCAATAAAAGTCGGGGGCAAAGGAGGTCTAGCCACATAGCCAGTCGAAGGTCCCGCACGCTGAGCACCATAACCAACCACAGTACGTGGGGGCGAAGATGCATATTGCTTCGTCAGCGAGGTGTAATCCCCATCCCGTGTGAAGAGATGTGCCGCCATGCCTACGATCAAAGCATCCACATTCGCCAACTGGCGAGGCAGCCACATCCTAGCTGGAGGATCATCAGGGATCCGAGCATGCCTATTGGGCCCATGCTGTCTATACACTCTCTCTCCTAAATATAAGGCGTCTCCAGACAAACCCACCAGCAGCTTGCGACACTCTGTCAAGTGCGCAGCATGATCCAAATCCAGATCGTCATAACGGCCAGTCCATGGGAACATACTCAGCCTCTGTGGAATCCCTCTCAAGCACATCAGCGTATCATGATACGAGGCCGTAATCCTGCACCTCGAACCCTCCGGTGTCCTAGTCTGTCTCCTGGCACTCTTCGTCCACCGTCTGAGAGCAGGAAAAGTGGTGGCAGGAAACTCATCCTGTATCTGCCACTCGTAACAACCAAAATACTCGAAAGCCCAAGCCTGAAAAGAAGAAGAAGAAGTCAAAACAAGGAAAAAGGATAGAATGGAATGCGCAAAAGAAAAGAGGTCAAAATGAGAGAATACCTCAAAAGCCAGATGACAGCAAGTAAAATATTTTGCCCTCCCTCTACTGACGTCATCTAGAGCCAAATACATCTCGGCTAAACCAGCCTCACCCCAGGATAAATTCCCCACAGCATCCCAGGCTCTCAAAAGCTCCAGCGGTGAAATCAAGGCAGTAGATGCGCTGTTGATGAACATCATGTCAGAAAAGCCTACCCATACAAAAGCCCTCGCTAATCTCTCGGCTCTCAGCCGGCTCTCAACAGGATCATCAACTACAATGTAGTCCCTACTCTGTTCCCCAACCAAGCCATGTAGCTCGCCCAACTCATATCCATTCCCCTTCTTGATCTGGGGAACGAAGCCAAGTAAACTCATAAAATCGGCATCAGTGATAGGCTGGGGCTCAACTCCCTGTGCAGGCTCATCTATGTAGAGTGGCACATCCGTAAAAGGTAATCCCGTGATGACCGCAAAGTCCAGCGGAGTGACTGTCGTCTCACCCCAAGAGAAGTGGAACGAATGAGTGGTCTCCCACCAGAACTCTCTAAACGCCCTCACCAAATCTACACTCCTCTAAGTGCCTCCAATGGCCTTCGCCATCTCAAAGAATTGCCCTAGCCCAGCGGCGTAAATCATGCCCTTAGGCGAGTCTATCTGCTCCTGGCTACCCGGCAAGCTCTGCCATAGCCTGCCAATCACCTCCGGGGAACCACGGGTGCGTAATCTCTGCAAGAAAACATGGCACAGGTATAAATATCTCATGCTATTTTCTTGAAATCATCTCAAGCAAAAAATAGGTCAAAATATATCAATGTATAGCATGCATTTAGCATCACATTTCCTAGGTCAATCTATGATTTCATGCCAGTTCATGATTCAATTCATAGCACAGTCTGAAGGCATTCAGTTCGAATCGATTTCACCCAAATCAAAAAAAAAATTCAAAAAAACAAAAAACCCTAGGTTACTTACCACATCCTTCTTCCTGACATCCGAGGTATGCTCATCGAGCTGTGGGTAGAAATCTCCTCTTCGTGCTTCCGGAAGAAACGGCCTTTGATTCCTTTGCACCCCCTTCCGTCGAGTGGCTAACTCGGCGTGTTGAGGAGCCCTTTTGGTCGGATAAAGCCTAGGAGGCATTTTCCAAATTGTAATCGGACTAAAAGTGTTGGATTTCTCGTGATTTCTCTCAATCTCCCTCTGATGTTTGCTCTCTCTCTCTCTTCTCACTGTCGCCTCCCTCTCAATTTCAAGTCTAATTGAATTTCAAATGGCGACTGTGCGTATTTTTGAAGAATCTGTTCACCTGGCCTATTATGTCGTGCGACATACTAAGCCTCTGTGGCTTGTTTTTTACAATTTTGCCTCTGAAGGCTCAATTTTACAATTTTGTCCCCCATAGGCCTGTTTTACCCTTTGTGCCCCTGACATTTCCAATCATTTTCAATCAAATTTTCCCTCCAGTGCCCCCGTGGCCTATTTTACAAATTTACCCCTGTGGCTCATTTTATTCTATTTACAAAAAAAAGATCAGGGTACGTCCCGTTTCTTTACAAAAAAAATTTTTTGATCAGGGTACGTCCCGTTTCTTTACAAAAAAAAATTTCTTATCAAGGTACTTTCCGTTGCTTTACAAAAAAAATTATTATCAGGGCACGTCCCACTTTCTTTACAATAAAATTATCGGGTACGTCCCACTTTCTTTACAAAAATTATCGAGTCCTTCCTACTTCTTTACAAAATCCATTCTTTCTCGCGATCTCCGTATATTCCAAGATGAAGGAATAACATTTCGCTTTTCTTTCGATCTCAGTTATTCCAAGGTGAAGGAATAACATTTCGACCTCTCTCGCGATCTCAGTTATTCCAAGGTGGAAGAATAACATTTCTCTCTTTTCTCGCGATCTCCGTTATTCTAAGATGAAGGAATAACATTTCGCTTTTCTTTCGATCTCAGTTATTCCAAGGTGAAGGAATAACATTTCGATCTCTCTCGCGATCTCTGTTATTCCAAGATGAAGGAATAAAATTTCGCTCTCTCTTTCGATCTCCGTTATTCCAAGATGAAGGAATAACATTTTCGACCTCTCTCGCGATCTCCGTTATTCCAAGGTGAAGGAATAACATTTCGCTCTCTTTCGATCTCCGTTATTCCAAGGTGAAGGAATAACATTTCGATATCTCTTTCGATCTCCGTTATTCCAAGACGAAGGAATAACATTTCGACCTTTTTCGCGATCTCCGTTATTCCAGATTAAAGGAATAACATTTCGCTCTCTTTCGATCTCCGTTATTCCAAGGTGAAGGAATAACATTTCGATATCTCTTTCGATCTCCGTTATTCCAAGATGAAAGAATAACATTTCGATTCAGCAAAAGTTCGAACTACGACCTGGCTTGATTCCTCCGGGATACGTAGGTAGCCTCTTGTAGGTTCAGCCAATTTGTCACATATGACACCCCTTTCCCCAGTGGATTCCGAACTACGATTATGGCTTGATTCCCACTCGGGATACGTAGGTAGCCTTTCATAAAAGGTTCAGCCACTCGACCAACTTGGTCATCCAATCCGTCTCGGCATTCGCCAGATTGGATCCTTTTCTATCGACAACCCCACTCGCCCTGCAAGTGACGTTGCCGAGGGGCTTCTGTAAGTACCCAAATCTGGCTCATGCCTTCCGGTCAAGTTTCCCGGCAATTCCGGTAATTTTTCCGGCAATTCCCCGGATTTTCCTAGAGTTCCGGAACAATTCCGGAACTGTTCCAAACCACCTAAGGGGTGAAGGGACTGCTTGGAGATTAAGAAACACGTTTTTCTTAAATACCAAAAAAACCTTCTAGAAGACTGCCACCTTGCATGTTTCTAGAAGGAACTGCATGTGGCCATTTATGTCGTGCGACATACCATGCCAGGGAAAATTCTAGAAGCTTGCCACCTTGCATGTTTCTAGAAGAATCTGGAAGTGGCTACTTATGTCGTGCGACATAATAGGCCATGAAGACTTCTAGAAGCTTGCCACCTTGCATGTTTCTAGAAGGAAAACGGTTATGGCTTGTTATGTCGTGCGACATAATAAGCCCATGCAGGCAGCCTATAAATAGAGGCCTTCACCTCTCATTTTGGGGGCACCTCTCCTTCACCCCTCAGTACCCCTCTATAGGGAATACGCCCAGAAGCATTGTCTCTCCTCACATACCCCCTAAAACACACACTAATCCTCCAAATCACCCATCATTCAACCAATACACACACACACTTCCCACACACATCAAGAACCAAAGGTTCTCCTAGCATCAAGGCTTGATTCCAGTCCCCAGAAGTTGCTGTTTTGAAGGCTCCTATATCTAACTTGATATAGGGAGTTGTGGTCTTCAAGGGTAACGATTTTCTACCCTTTTCCTTCCCCTATCTTCATTATATGTGAAATCTCTATGCTAAATGCGTTAATAATGTTGTATTCTGATTAAAGATGCATGCTTTAGTGTTATATTGCTTAGATCCATTTCCATTTCCATATCATTTCATGTAAAGGCTCCGGCTTGACTTGGTTTTGCATGAACACTCGAGATGAGTGTGGATCCCGCATATCCACACCCTCTTGAAGTGTTCACCATTGACAAACTTGCTCTCTGAGATCTGTTTGTGAAGCAACTTGGCCATATTGGTGCCTTGATACCTCTGCAAATCCCAGCTGAAAGGTCTCTGCAAAGTGGCTAGTTATGTCACGCGACATAGGCAGCCTATGTCACGCGACAAACATGGCCAGTTTGCAGAAACTTCATATTTTCAAGTTGTAATCTGATTTTAACCCTCATTATGCTATAATCTGATGTCTATCTGCAATTTAGATAGTCTCTTCATACATAAAATGACATCTTTTCATTAAAATACCATTTTCATACATAAAGGTGCATCCTTTGCACCTAAAGCCCATTTTCACGCATTAAAATCATTCTTTTTGCATAAAAATTGCATCCTTTGCATTCAAAATCTCTTTTCACATTAAAGATGCATCCTTTGCACCCAAAAACTCATTTTCATACATAAAAATGCATCTTTTGCTTTCAAAATAACATCTTTATGCATCATTTGTACCTCAAATGCTATTTTTCTCATAAAATTGCATCCTTTGCATAAAAATCATTTCTTTAAATTAAAAAGCACCATTTTACAATCAAAAGCATCCTTTGCAACCCAAAATGTCATCTTTTCACTAAAAATGTCATTTTTATCATGCATTTCCCCCATGTCCCCATTAGCAACCTTGGAACGGACCGGTGTAAAAGATCCTATCTTTACATCGTTCCTTCCATTAAAGGTTTCATAATTTCTTTAAAAAGGGACAACCTTGAACCTTATATCTCCGATTACCACTTAAGATGAGTATGAAGCATCTATATGAGCTCGACCATCTTAAAGTGTAGGATTGATGGGCTAAGGACATTCCTTCCTAAAGAACCTCATTTTGTGACTATAAAGAGAGTCATTCTCTCGATCATGCAAAGTCCCGAGGTTTAAAATGCAATGATCATAAGTCCAAAATGAGGACGGGATCATAATCCCGAATACATAAAATCCAAGAAGTCCCTAGCGACAACCAACTAAATGGTTTGTACGTCCGGAAGACAACTTGGGACATTCCCCCCCCCCTTATTTTCAAACACATGCACACGAGAAAGCACGCAAGCAAGCACGATTAATGAAATCTTGGGAGACTTGCTCCGGCAAGGCACCTTGGGTGAACGACGATCCGTTCTTCCCAAGGGGTAACTTAACCTCCGAACCCATAAAACCTTTTTTTCAAAATTTTGAGGTAATCAAAATGGCGTGGCGACTCCGTTTTTCAAATTTAACCAGATGTCTTCAAACTCGCGTGAATTTCCAAAAAAAAAAACAAATTTGGGGCACACATTCACACCATCGCCTCGTCTATGTCCTCAGACCATGTAAATTTTAACTACAACATATAATGATAACATTATAAAATTAAAAAAGTATAATCATTGTTAATTATAACATTTTAATAACAAACTAACATTTAGGTTTTAAATAAAAACCATTAACACATTGCCTTAAACTCCTCCCAAGCACACTCCCTCTCCTCCTGGGGCAAAGATTTCCAGTTGGGCCAAAACTCTTGCATTACCCGAGACTGCCAATACATCCCAATCTTTGTCCCGGGGGTAGGGTATGCACCTACAAACCTGCCAAGTATATTTATACAATAACATTTTAACTTAAATAATGAATTATATATAAAACAAAAATGAACCAACTTATATCAAATTAATGAAGAGTTACTTACTGTTCATAATGTGGCGATATCCAGAGAAACGTCCTCCCCTCAGAATCGATAGGAGTAGGACTCGTAGGAGTACCGGCCCCAGAGGAGGAGTTGGTGCCACTATGTATAGGGTCGGCATCACCATCACCGGTAGCACCGGTATCAGATCGGGACGGTTGCGTCCCAGCAATAGATGTGTACACCGAGCGTGTCTTCCTGCCTGCTTTACTATAACTCATATGTAAATACACTAAAAATGTTAAAATATACAACTTTAACAATAGGAAACAATATATTAACAGATCTACTTAAAATAAATTTAAAGTTCTAATAATCTAAAATATTCACAATACATCTAAATACACTAAAAACATTAAAATATAAAACTTTAACAATAGGAAACAATATATTAACAGATCTTCTTAAAATAAATTTAAAGCATTCACAATACATATAAAACTTTAAAATAATCTAAAGCATTCACAATACATCTAAATACACTAAAATAAATTTAAAGTTCTAATAATCTAAAGCATTCGCAATACATATAAAAATTTAAACTATTATTAATCTTCGTCCCCATCATTATCACTGGACTCTGAATTACTACAAAACTCAAGTTCTTCATCTTCGTCTTCGGACTCTAATGAATCAAACTCTGGTTCGACGTCCTCTTCCTCTTCCTCTTCCTCTTCCTCTGATTCATCAATTTCAATGTGCGCGAGATGACCTGAGCGAGGCAGAGGAGGTAGCAAATTCACTGGTAAGAAATCCTCCTCGGGTTCATCAACATTTTGAGGAATATGAGTGACATCATCTAATGGATGATTAGCTGATGAAACATTAGGTGGCACTGGAATTTCATCCTCTTGATAAGGTGTTTCTAATGACGACTATGTAGTTGTCGACGAGGGTAGGTTGTCAATCATGCTCCTAGCCTTGGTCTTCCAGACAGCCTACCATCCGTCGGGTCGCCGACGAGGGTCGGGAGTCATGTATACCTGTTGTGCTTGAGATGCTAAGATGAAGACGTCATCGCCAACATGACTGGACGAGTCCTTTATATCGACGAGGTCAAATATGGCATTCTTTTTAATGTGCATCACATCAAGGTTATGTCGAATGAGATTTGTTTTCCAGTATGGCAGCTCCCAAAATATATTCCTCTTGGTCCAGTTATGGGAAGTCCCAAACCCTTGTATTTTGCTCTTCGAAAACTTTTCCCCCACTGAGGATCGGGCAATCTAGATACCTCCCTATAGACCATGTCACCACTCAAACGAATCGGGGGCTCATCATGGTCATTCTTGTTCTTTTTAAACGCATTCTTCTGGGTCCTGAATGGGTGGTCCTCTAAAAGAAATTGTCTATGGCAATTGAACCAACATGGTTTTCCAGAGTGCTTGAGCGTGAAAGACTTTGTGTCACTCATACAATACGAACAGGCCAACTTCCCGTGGGTGCTCCAACCCGATAACATCCCATATGTAGGGAAGTCATTAACTGTCCACATCAACGCAACCTTCATGCTGAAATTCTCTCGCTTGAAAGCATCCCGCGTTTTGACCCCATCCTCCCAAAGCTGTTTCAATTTGTCCATCAAAGGTCGAAGATAGACGTCAATGTTACTCCCAGGGCTGTTTGGTCCGGGGATGAATAACGACAAGAACATGTAGGGATCACTCACACACAACCAGGGGGGAAGATTGTAGACAGTGGCTATAACCGGTCAACAAGAGTAAGATTTTGCCCCAGGACCAAATGGATTGAAACCATCAGAGCAGATTCATAACCATATATTTCTTGCTTCAGATGCAAAGTCAGGATAAGTCTTATCAAAGTGTTTCCATGCCTCCCCATCACTGGGATGAATCAACACACCCTCTTCATGCAAACTTTCCTTATGCCAACGCATTGCTTCTGCAGTAGATTTAGACACATAGAGGCGTTGCAATCTTAGAATCAACGGCATGTAACGCAGCTGCTTATGTGGTTTTTTTTTCTTGTGTTTTGAACTACCCCTCCGATTGGCTTATATCTACTTTCTCCGCAAATTGAACACTCTGTCTTCTGTGAATCTTCCTTGTAGAATAGCATGCAATCATTCTTACACGCATCAATCTTTTCATAACATAGTCCAATCTGCCTAACTAACTTCTTTGTCTCATAAAAGTTTGTAACCATCTTATTCTCTTTCGACAACAATCGCTAAATTGCTTTCATGATACGATTATAAGCAGACTGGCTAATATTACAATCATCCTTTATGTTAAGGAGCTCAGCCACAGCCTCCAACACACTGATCTCGCAACCTGGATAGACCTTATCTTTTGCAGAGTCCATAGCATCAATAAATTTCTTGGCTACAGGAGTTGGTTCTTGCTGTTGGTTCTCTGACCAATTGAATTCAGGATCGGCTGTATCCCTAACCATATCTTCCATATTCAAAGGTGGTTCTTCATTGTCCTGAATAATAGGTTCGGGTTCAGGAGGTACATGAATATTCCTGGGGGGATTATTCGCAACATTTGGGCGCAATATCATTTGCTCACCATGACGAGTCCACCGTTTGTACCCAACATCAAACCCGTTACGCAAAAGATGTTTCTGAGTGTCGATCACGCCTAGAAACTTGGTATTACAACACTTGGCGCATGGACACCTAATCTTATCACCATTCATGTGACTGGGATTTGATGTAGCAAATTAAATAAACCCCTTCAACCCTCTTATAAACTCAGGATTGATACCCTTTTGATTCGACAACTTCCGATTATACATCCAACTACGATAATCGTTGACAGACATCACTCCTGCATTGCAATCTATATATTATACGTACACTCAATCGAATCGACGGATGAAATAAAATTGGGATGTTAATAATTATTTGCTTTCATAATATATTAACAGTTTAGATGTAATTAACGTATTACCATTCCCTAAATTTGAATTACAAACTTAAAAGCAACAAGACACTTCATTTAGGTTTAGAATTGGGGTTGGCTTCCATCCCATCCCGAAATGCACAATTATATGAATTGCAAATATCACTTTGTCTACTTGCTTTATAATCGAAAATCAAGAAATTTCGGCAGCATAACCTCATGGTCTCTAAGTGTACGACGTAGACTAGGTCAATAAAACATTATCGATTAGAATCGACAGTGTGTAATCAACCATGTCTAGTATACATTCAGAGAACAATAATGCAACCGAAATATCTCAACTATCGACTATTCAAGCAATTTTAATAGACAAAGATTATATTTACAAAATCATATAATCGTGCATTTCAAGACTGTCCACACGGACAATTTAAGAATCGATGACTACATGTTGACCTCAACATGATAAGTTAAAGATTCTTAAACGGGTTTCTAAGCTTTTGTGTTTCAACCGTCACAATGTCACGTCGTAACATTAATTTTTATTCATTACCGTAAAATGTATAATTTTACAATAATGAATTAACACACACATCTATCACATTTTTTAAACTATTAATATTGTGAATAATTGTAAATTGTTAATATTTAAAATTAGGTTTAGAATTGGGGTTGGTTTCTATCCCATCCCGAAATGCACGATTATATGAATTGCAAATATCAATTTGTCTACTTGCTTTATAATCGAAAATCAAGAAATTTCGGCAGCATAACCCCATGGTCTCCAAGTGCACGACGTAGACTAGGTCAATAAAAAATTATCGATTAGAATCGACAGTGTGTAATCAACCATGTCTAGTATACACTCAGAGAACAATAGGAATGCAACCGAAATATCTCAACTATCGACTATTCAAGCAATTTTAATAGACAAAGATGATATTTACAAAATCATATAATCATGCATTTCAAGACTGTCCACACGGACAATTTAAGAATCGATGACTACATGTTGACCTCAACATGATAAGTTAAAGATTCATAAACGGGTTTCTAAGCTTTTGTGTTTCAACCGTTACAACGTCACGTCGTAACATATAATTTTATAATGATGAATTAAATTAACATTTATAAACAAGATGAGAATCTTTCTCATCCATAACTATCAAAACCCTATCCCATCTTTGACTAAGAAAGACAGAACAAACAAGTTCTCGACTGTTTGAGCAAATGATTTTCTGTTTAATAAGAACTTTTTCCAGTTTCACTGTCCTCTTCTCTCTAAGGATCTCAAACATCACATCCATGTTTGTGACAGTGTCTGTTTTCTCTTCACTGGTGTTATACTTTCACAAGTAAAAACAAGGTAACAATATAACACCAGTGAAGAGAAAACAGACACTGTCACAAACATGGCTGTGATGTTTGAGATCCTTAGAAAGAAGAGGACAATGAAACTGGAAAAACTCTTATTAAACAGAAAATCCTTTGCTCAAATAGTCGAGAACTTGTTTGCTCTGTCTTTCTTGGTCAAAGATGGATGGATTTTGATAGCTGTAGATGAGAAAGGCTCTCATCTTGTTTATATTTTAAGATGTTAACCACCAACCATAATACCCTATAAGCAGTGCCACTAAGAGTTTTCTTCTTAATTTTAGACAATAATTAGGAGTCTAATTCCTTAACAATACTTCCATCCAAGTCTTCCTAATTTTAGACATTCACCCCCTCCCCCTTTGACTTTACACAAGCCATCTAATACAAATTAAGAGTAAATAATTGACTGCTTGATCAAACATGGAGAAATGTTTAGGATAATGCAATTTACATACTAGGGGACGTAGATTCATCTTGTCGAAATCATGTTGCAATGGCAACATGCCCATACGTGCTAGGTCGTGTAGGTATTCTAGCCTATGATTAAAATTCATACAATTTATTTTAATATATTTGAAAATGGTGTATCAAAAACCAACCGTTTAAGGTAGGCTGAAAACTTGTGATCCGACCTAAGGTGCATCTAGGGTGCCAGGATTGATATCAGACGCTCAAACGTAGGCGACATACATCACCGTCCGCGATGCCGTCAATCGCCCAAAAATTGGATCTAGAACCAGTAAGGTAGTGTGCGGTTGAATATGCTACATTATTGAGACATTCACCCCCCTCCCCCTTTGACTTTACACAAGCCATCTAATACAAATTAAGTGTAAACAGTTGAATGCTTGATCAAACATAGAGAAATGTTTAGGATAATGCAATTTACATACTAGGGGTCGTAGATTCATCATGTCTTTTTCAAGGAAAAAAGACAAATGCAAAGGGTAGAGTTAGAAGTAGAACTGACAAAGATACCTCAACAACTAGTCTATGTATTGTGATACTGAAGAGCATAGCTAGCATGGACCAAAACATGGGAGGGTTAGACAATAAGTTTATAAACTTACGTGTGAATGTAGTGCTAATCATATATAATGTGCCATATAATTCAAAATCCTATATAAATTGAGGTTTGAGCATTTTGCTAATCCCATTTTTTAAGCGATATTACAGTGTGAATGCAAAGACGAACAAACCTCAAATTTATACGATTTCAGTGATCCAATCCTGTTTTTTTTTACATATTTGAATCATATAATTATGATGTCAGTATGTTAACTAATGATACATAAAGCACATATACACAGTTGTTAATAGCACCAGAGATAAACAAACAGTGGCAGAATAAAAAATGAAAAGAGACCCAAACCTGATTAGATACTGTATTGCGAATGAGATTGTTTAACAATTTAAGACAGTCCTGAGAGATGAAGAAAATATTAGGTCAACACAGTCCAAAATTCAAAGGCACCTTCAACATCAAAATTAAGGCAAAACCCATTGGCAAAATCCCAAATTGGGAACGACAAGAAGGGATGTGTGTGTGTGTGTGTGTGAGAGAGAGAGAGAGAGAGAGATTACTAACCAGTTGAGGTGATTAACCGAAGAAGGAGCGGTGTGCGAGTGAGGATGGCGACAGCAGCTCGAGATGGAGACGGTGGAGAGGGTGGACAGCGAAGCTTCGTGGTGGTGTGGAGAGGGTGGACGGCGGCGGTGTGACCGTGATGGAAGAGAGAGATGAGAGATCGTCGTTGTTTAAGGAGAGAGAGAGAGAGAGAGAGAGTTTAGGGCGTAAACGATTTTGGGGGAGGGATAATTTCTATTTATATTTAATCTCAGCGACGGAATAATTTCGCCGGTAGTTATTAATTTCAGCGGCGGAATATAATTCCGTAGGTAGAATTAACTATCACCGACGGAATATTCCGCCGCTGGTTATTACGAAGTCACGGGGATTGATGACTTGGCTCTGTTCACCGACGAAATATTCCGCCGCTGGTTAAATAACAACAGCGATGGAATTATTTCGCCGGTAGATATTAATTAATTAAAATTATTTTAAATAAAATATAACAAATTTTCAAAAAATAAATATAAGTCAATAAATATTATTTTTGAAAAATAAATAAATCATAAATTCAAATAAAATAAAATAAAGCTAAACAAATTTTAAAAAATTAAATTAACAGCGATGTAATTATTCCGCCGCTACTACCACTACCACCAACACCACCACTACTACTAGGTACCATCACTACCACTACTACTATATCACTACCACTACTACCACTACCACCTCCACTACCACCACCACTACTACCACTACCACTGCTACTACCACCACTACTATCACTACTATTACTACTACCACCACCACCACTACTATACCACTACTACCACTGCTACCACCACCACTATCACTACCACCCCACTAATATCACTACCACCACTATCACCACCACTACTACTACCGCTACTACCCCAACCCTTAAACCCTAAATCATATCCCTAAACCTTAAACTCTAACCCTAACTCTAACCCTAAACCCTAAATCTCAAATCTCATATACTTATACCCCAACCCCTAAACCCCAAATCATATACTTATACTCCTAAATCCTAAACTCTACCCCTAAACCCTAAATCCTAAATCTCAAATATCATATAATTATACCCCAACCCCTAACCCTAAATCATACTCCCTCCGTCCCAATAGTAGCTTCCCATTTTGCCATTTTGGGTGTCCCGTTAATAGCTTCCACTTTCCTTTTTTGGCAAAGGAATCTTTACTATTCCCTCCACTCATTATCTCTCCTACATTATTTTAATACTCACAACACCATTATAATTTACTATTCACTCCACTCATTCTCTTTCCTATTTTCAAATTACACTCACAACAATTTTTTCTTCCCACCCATTTTATTAATTTGCGTGCAAGACAAAAAACGGGCAACTTCTATTGGGACGGAGGGAGTATACTTTATACCCCTAAACCCTAAACTCTAACCCTATTTCCTAAACCCTAAACCCTAAATCTCAAATCTCATATACTTATACCCCAACCCCTAAACCCTAAATCATATACTTTATACCGCTAAACCCTATATTTATTTATTATTATTTTTTAATTTTTTATTCACTAGAAAATAATATTTTAGACTTTGTTAATTAGTGTTTTTTTTTATAAAAATGTATATAAAAAATATAAAAAATAAATGAAAGTATATATATAGAAGAAAAGAGGGACGGACTACTCTATATTTATTTTTTTTTAATTTTTTATTGACTAGGAAATAATATTTTATAATTTATTAATTAGTTTTTTAAAAAATTATAAATTAAATTAAATTATCACCGACAGAATTATTTTGTCGCTGATAAATCGAAAAAAATATTAAAAACAAAATTAAATTATCACCGACGGAATTATTCCGTCGCTAAATAATTAAAAAGAATTAAAAATCAAATGATATAATCACCGACGGAATTATTCTCTCGCTGATTAATTAAAAGAATTAAAAATTAAATGATATAATCACCGACGGAATAATTTCGTCGCTGTTAAATTAAAAAAATAAAAAACAAAATTAATTTTACACCGACGGAATTATTCCGTCGGTATATAATTAAAAAAAATTTAAAATATTTAATTACCACCGACAGATTAATTTCGCCGCTGAAAAATAAATAGCGACAGAAAATTTCGTCGGTAATTTCGGCGCCAAATTAGTGGCGGAATTAAAACGAATATTCGACGAATATTCGTTTTTAGCTACGGAAACCAGCGGCGGAATAAAATTCCGTTGATAATATCGGCGCCAAATTTATTCCGTCGCTATTGCATCATTTCCGCGGCTATATAGTGACGGAAGAATTCTGTCGATGGTAATTTCGTCGCTAAAAACACAGTTTCTAGTAGTGTTATAATATTGGTAATTTTTATATAGCTATTATTTATTCTTATGATGTAAATTACTTATTTTATTTTTTTATAATAGTATACTCCCTCCGTTCCACTTCAGTGTGGACTTATTTTCTTTTTGGGACGTCCCACTCCAGTGAACTGCACAAAATGACAAATAATCTTTACTATTCCACCCACTCATTCTCTCTCCTACCTTACTTTTACACTCACAACATTCTCTCTCCTAACTATTCCTCCCACCCATTCTCTCTCATATTTAATTTTTCATACTTACAAACACCTTCTCCACCTATTTCTCTCTCCTACTTTTTTTTAATTCTCGTATCCAGAAAATAGGTCCACAGTGGAGTGGGACAGAGAGAGTATGTCTCAGTATTTTAAGAGAGATATTTTTTTTTATATAAAAATAGCGTTTTGTTATGAAATACTCCCTCCGTCCCAATAGTAACTTCCCATTTTGCCATTTTGGGTGTCCCGTTAATAGCTTTCACTTTTCTTTTTTGGCAAAGGAATCTTTACTATTCCCTCCACTCATTCTCTCTCCTACATTATTTTAATACTCACAACACCATTATAATTTACTATTCTCTCCACTCATTCTTTCTCCTATTTTCAAATTACACTCATAACATTTTTTCTTCCCCCCATTTTTTTAATTTGTGTGCTTAACAAAAAATGAGAAGCAATTGTTGGGACGGAGGGAGTAGTGATTTCTTTTTACAAGCTTGAAAGTAAACGGGGTGGGGTGTGGTGGATTCAGGTTTTGTCCTAATCGATGCGTAGCGAGTTTGTGTTTCACAAGATTTAAATAGGAGATGGTTTGATAAATCAAACATGCCCCGTTGGCCTCCCTACTTTTGTGAGCTACAAAAACATAAACCCTTGGTTCTCAAGCAAAAAAAAGTGAAGTGTAACTCCATCTCTATGAAGATAGAAGAGTAGTAAATTAATATTGAGGGACTCTGGTGTGCAATTCTTAGCCCGAAATAAATTGTCTCACTTTTATTTTTATAGTCAATTTAATTGAAATTTAGTCATAATATTATAAAAGTTTAGATATATCTATAAAATTTTAAAAATTATCATTAATAATACTATAAAAGTTCAAATATATCTATGCAATTTTTCAATAATGTATGTTTGTACCTTTTTTATTTTCAACGTGGACAAGTCTGTTATTTATTTTCAACGTGTACAAGTTCGTTAAGTTTTTTAAACTAGTTAAAAATTTTGATCAAAATAATATTAAACTAGAGTATGAAGGTGATATTGGATACAAAAGAGAATTTGCAAAAAATTGATAGTACATGGTTTTGAAAAGAAAAAAACTCCATATTTGAAAAGAATAAAACTCCATTTGAGTCTGTTATTAGGGATGACAAAACACGGTTTCGATTTTGGTACCGATTTCGAAAAATGGAAATCGGAATCGAATCGTGAACTTACGGTTCGCAATTCTGGCTTCGAACCGGCGGTTCACGGTTCGAAACCGACAGTTCAACGGTTTTTTTTTTTTTTGAATAGAAAAAATTGTTTTAGATATTTTTTAGTACTGAAAATATTTGCAAACGGTTATATAAAAAAAAGATAGAAAAAACTAAACAAATAAAATTATATAAAAAAAAATATAAGAACGGACTACCCTTTAAATTTTTTTATTTTTTTTATGAATAGGAAAAAATATTTTAGACTTTTTTTTATTACTGTTTTTTTTTACAAAAAGTAATATTAAAAAAGATAGAAAAAAACTAAACAAATGAAAGTATATAAAAGAAAAGAGGGACCTTTAATTTTTATATTTTTTTATTAACTAGAAAATAATATTTTCGATTTTTGTCATTACTGATTTTTTTACAAAGAGTAATATAAAAAAAGATAAAAAAAAACTATATAAATGAAAGTATATAAAATAATAGAGTAATGGACTACCTTTTAATTTTTTTATTGAATGGAAAATAATATTTTAGACTTTTTTATTACTGAATTATTTTACAAAGAGTAATAGAAAAAAAGATAGAAAAAAACTAAAAAATTAAAGTATATAAAAAAAGAGGGATGTACTACCCATTATTTTATTTTTATTGACTAGAAATAATATTTTAGAGTTTTTTTTTTAATTACTGAATTTTTGTACAAAAAGGTATATAAAAATGTTAAAAAATTTAAACAAATGAAAGTATATAAAAGTAAAACTAAATCATAAATCTCATACTCTAAATCTAAATTATATACCTAAATCTCGTATATACCATATACCCTTAACCTTAAATCTAAATTATATACTACATACCACATATCCTAATTAATCTACCTAAATCTCATTTATACCCTATAATCTAAATGATGGATGTGTTTTTACACATCTAAATTAGGTACATCCGAACTTATTTGATGCAAAATCTTCGGGTTATTTGATATTTTGATACGATTTTCTAGTATTTTATAATGCAGGGAAATAAAAGAGAAAAGATGGACTTTGGACTGATATGATGAATTAAGGTAAAAAGTTGAACGGACAGTCAAAGGCAAGAAAGAAAAGTCAACAGAAGCAAATAGGGGAAGGGAGCGACCGCCCTCATTACTGCGCGATCGCGCCCTTTTTACAGAGATTTAGGGCGACGCTCCCCCTTTAGCGCGCAACCGCCTCCTTCTGCATCAGTGCCACCGCGCGACCGCACCCTCTGCGGTTTTAGCATGCTCTGCGGTCGAATTCTGCCAGGATTGATTGGGTTCCAAAAATTTGTTTCACGTTTTATACAATCATGGCCAAGGAAAGGCCACCAATCAAGTAGGCATAACTCATATTTCATAACAGACATTCTCAAATTCATGAGCAGACATAATATTTTGAACAAACAGGCATTATAATATGAAAAAGAATGCACACTACAAGAGAAAATTAATAAAAAAACAAATGAATAACCAGGCAATAAAATATTAAACAACAGGCATAATATAAAGGAAGGAGAAGGCACTTACTTTGTCATTGTCTTTGCAACACCTTCAACATCAATCAAAGGTGCAGCCTCAATTTCCAAAACCTTATTATCAACACCTCCATCACCTTCTGCATCACCACTACATTTGCTAATAGGGTAAACATTTTCCAACATGATCAACTGCCCCCACCCAATTTTTGACTCAATACTAACCCTTAATTTCAGTTTCTCAACAGTCCAATTTTTAATCAACAACAACTCAATAGGTTTTGCATCACCTTGGAATGGAAATCTATGCAGGTACGCTATAACCAATAGAAGTGTACAACCGCTGCAAGACTTTGCTTTACTCAGACTCTTATATCTTCTCACACCATCACATAACTTGTCAAGAACATATTTACACCAATCATACTTTCTAATTTGATTCACATCTTCAACCACGCCCAACAAAGACATATCAATTGCCTTTGTTACAACAGAACCAAGGACAGTAGCAATAACAAACAGCACAAACAACTGCTTAAACTCATCTCCTCCATCAGTTAACAGCTTCATATGTTCCATAATACGATTAGCAGTAAGACCATCCTTTACACGTCCAAAAGTTTGAATAAAACGCTCCTTCAACACAGAATCTGAAACTGAAGACTTTCTAAACACATCATTCTTTGAACCCATAGGAAGAAAAAGTATATCATACACATCTTTGGTTGTAATACAATACTTGTTCTTTTTAATTCTTTATATACGGCTAACAGACTCAAATCTATCAACAGGATAATGCACAAGTCCTAGAGGCAATCGGCTGAGTTGAAGATCTAATAAACCACCAAATCCTATAGAAACCACATCTTTTTTCTGTACAGGTGTTAACTCAAGTTCAACAAGTTTTAATGGTGTACAATGATGCTCTAATAAACATTTCTCAGAATCATCAACCCCAGATTTTGATGATTTCTTCTTTCTACGGACATTAATATCAACATCATCACTTTTGCGCTTACTAGAATCTGCATAAAACATAAAATTATAAAACAGCAGGCATGAAAATAATAATGAACAGGCATAAATTTATAAAACAGCAGGCATGAAAATACTAATAAACAGGCATAAATTATAAAAGAACAGGGGTCGGCAATTTGGCCTTTGCAAGGCAGGACAAGACAGAGAAGGCATACCTTACAAAGCAAACAGGCACTAGAATACAATTTAGCAGGCATATAACAAAATACAAATCAGATAGTACAATGAGATGGCAAGGCCACACAAAATTTAGAGCCAAAGGAGTAAAAATAAATGGATGTGCAGTAACAAAAAAACAAAAAAACATAATGGTGACAGACATATATCACACTAGGAACAGGCAAATCCAATGGCAAGGCCACATCAAACTCAAAAATCTCAAAACCTAGGTTTAAAAACAAGCATTTGAAATGAGCATTTGAACTGATAAATTTACCATCTTGCCGTCGTTTGCTCCGAATTTCTCCACTCATGGCTTCAAACTGATGCTAGGATTTGAAATATGATAAATTTTTAGGGAATTTGAATACGAAATGGCGTTGATAATCTAGATCGGGAAATGGCGTCTCACATTATTTACAAGTTTGCCACCGCCCGATCTAAAAAACATGTTCAGTCTAAAAACAGGTTCTACGCTGGACTAGCGTAGAACTTGTTCTACCCAAGATTTTGTGTGTTATGATATATCATTATAAATAAATACTATCAATAACAATTTTTAGATATTTATTAGAATAATTAAATTAATCTAAAATTAATTGTTCAAAATATTTTCGTATTAACAAAAAAAATGGGAAAATCATATCGGAATTGAGGGAGTAATATATAATTGATCAGTAATATAAATGAAAATATGTTTAATAAGTATATAACTGATCATAAAGATCAAACAGAATTGGGTTCTATTCCCACCAAATTTAGGGTTTCTGTTGAATTTCAACATATTTTTATTTAGTTTGATTTTGACTTATTGGATTCATGGTTTCTCTCTCTCTTGCTCTCTCTCTCTCTCTCTCTCTCTATATATATATATATATATATATATATATATATATATATATATATATATATATATATATACTCCCTCCGTCCCAGAACAATCTTCACACTTTCCCTTTTGGGCGTCCCAAAATTTACTTCACACATTTAAAACTTACCTAAAATGGAAAGGAATCTTTACTATTCCCTCCACTCATTCTCTCTCCTACATTATTTTAATACTCACAACACCATTATAATTTACTATTCTCTCCACTCATTCTCTCTCCTATTTTATTTTCACACTCACAACACTTTCAATATAATACTCCCTCCTTAAAACCAGTGCAAACAGTGTTTGTGAAGTAAGTTCCGGGACGGAGGGAGTATATAAACTCCCTCCGGTCCTGTTTTACGTGAGTGGAGACTTTTACTAATGTAACTTTGACTATTAATTTAAATAAAAAATAATAATCCTAATAAAAATCTAAAAATTATTATTGAAAATATTATTAATCATGATATAATAAGAATTTTTTAATTTTTATTAGAATAATTATTTTTATTTAAATTATTAGTCAAACTTACATTACTTTCAACAAGTTCTATGCTTATGATCAATTTGGGTACTGGTAATTGCTTATTGCAGCATCTATGGCATGGGAATGACCATATTTAGTGACATGGAGATCTCGATTTATTGCTGTAGCTAATTCTTGGCAGAAAGGCTAATTAAAAATGTAATTGTACAAAGATCGATCAGACCAACAATACAAGTCATTAATAGGTCATGTCTTCGGGTTTTGGAGCCTTAATGATCGAGGCTGCCTAGCATCTTCTCTTAGAGATCACCCCACAACTTGGAAGCTGCACAAAATCAAGAAATAATGTATTTTACTTGTCTTTACATTGCTGGTAACATTTAAAAATGTGACACTATTTTGAAACTAAACAAAAAAGAAAGCGATTGAAGTTAATTTTACCTGTTTTGGAGATGATCCAATCATGGTCTTGATCAACGGCCCAAAAGAAATACCCACGAATTCCCATTCCCTGTGCATATCCAATCTTGACTGCTGTTGACCTCTCGTCGTCGTATCCAATCCATGTGGACCCAGCAACCGAGTATGTTGATACAGTTGACAAGTCAAACACGACGGTAGCTTTATTTTCCATATTGAGTTTTTCCACAGCAGAGTAGTGCAATATGCCCAAATCACCTGGCCCAAGACCCACTGCTGGAGCCCCAATATAACTTGAGTTTGGGTCCTTTAGTTCCCATGATTTCCCATAGAGTGGCAAGCCCATAATCAGTTTCTTCTTCTTAAGCCCAGCCTTGATCCATGACCTAAGCCCATAACTAGTGGTTATGTTACTCTTCGTATCGAACAAGGCCGCATGGGCTCCGGTGGTTAGCGGCTCCCACGACCCGTGGTAGTCATAACACATCGCGTTGATCCAATCCAAGTTTTCGTTGATCGAATCTACCGGGAATTTGCGGTAAACATTGTCGAGGGAAACATCCGGTGTGAAGTATGTGGCTGCGGAGAGCAAGAGTTGAGGCCTTTTTGTTTGATGGGCCTCATTCTTAACCTCGGCCCGCCATTCGTGGAGCAAAAGCCCAAAGTTGTCCATATCTTTTGGTGTTGGTGGGAATTCCCAATCAAGATCAATCCCATCAAACCCAAATTTTCGTGCCACTTCTATACTCGAAAGAATGAAATTCTTACGAAAATCAGAACTCGAAGCCATGGGGACGTAATACATTTTGCCATCACTCGCCCCTCCAATGGAGAAAAGCGTTTTCACCTCAGGATTACTGGCATGGAGAGTTGATGTAAAGTTTGCAAGCGATAGAGCTGTAGAACTGTCGATATCAAACTTAAACGTAACATTATTAGGAGAAAGAAACGCGTAGTAAATGTGGGTGAACAAGGACGTATCTATGGATGAAGGCGGGAAATCGAGTGACCAAGATGGCCAATAAGCTCCTTTGATTACCTTTGATGAAGTAGAAGCCATGACATGGCTAGGGTTATACATGAGGGTAAAAATGGCAAAGATGAAAAGAGTGTGAAGTTTGAGAGCTTCCATGGTTAATGTGATCTTTTGATTGATGGCTAAGGAAGATATATATATATGTATAGATGGTTTCTTACTTAATTTCTTATAGGTTAGATGTGACTTAACCTAACATTTGTTTTGGCGGGATGTGTTTGTGCAAGGGTGGCTTGTCTTATTTAGAGGCTAGAGTTTAAATAAAGTGGCTACATTTGTTTGTGCATAAAAAGAGCTTAAATGGTGCGACGGTATTGCGACACCTTGAATAGTCAAATCGTTTTACATTTCGTCCGTTCTAGAAAGCCGGCTTCCGAAGTTACGATTCAAATCCCATAAACTTTCCATCTCTCGCAAAATAAATGTTACAATTGAATTGATTGTTAATGTTTCTAAAAATGTGATTTATTAGTTTGCACAATTATTTATATAATGATAAAATTATACCATCCTTTTTTGAAAACACGATATATATTTTGAAATGAACAAAATAGAAGATGTGACATTTAATACTATGAGACAGGGGAGTAATCTTTAATTATCACCTGATGACGCAAAATTTTTCAGGGTCAGGAGCGATTCAAGGATATCTGGCAGGATATTTTTGGTGGTTTGACGTACCTATAACACAACACAAAGGAAACACCGTTAAGGTCAAAGTTGGAGGTTAATCCAACTCAGGCCCTCGGGTGTGAGAGTAAGATCACTGAGTAAAGAAGGCTTTGAATACCTTGAGTGTGTGTGAGTGTTTAGGGTTTGAGAATTATATGGCTTACTCAATATATTTGAAATTTATCTTGTCCAAGGGGACAAAGATCTTCTATTTATAGGCCATGAGGAGTTGCCCGCTGACGTAAGCCATGAGGTCAGCCCTAAGGGGCACTTTGGTATTTGACCGCATACACGTGTCCGCATCCAATTGGGTCTGTCAGGGAAGGAGGATCCTCTGTCAGAGGGGATGTCGCTGATGTGGACAGGAGCCGTGTATTCGGCGCGGCGCATTTAATGCCATCAGAGGCGCCGATCGAGCCGCATTGAATGCGATGGGAGTGAGCCACCACTGCATGTCGAGCCGCAAGCTAACTTGCTCAGTAAGGTTTGCCATTAACCGGGAGGCAGGTGAGATAACCGGGAGGCAGGTATGAGCCCGCGGTCAACATCTTAGGCGCGGTCAAAGGTATATGACGCGGACACGGATGGAGCGGTCATACCTCCTGCGGGCACCAATCCAGCGGTCAGGATCCCTCCGGGCTGGACTGGGATGAAGCGGAGAGGAGCGCGGTCTTGACCTCAGGGGTCTATTTGTCCGCGGTCTTGACTCCGGCGGTCTAGAAAATGTCACGTCACTGGTTCCTTGGATCAGACTGAGCGTGGGCCCGGTCCAGCAGGTCCGGGTTCATCAATGGCCCCTAGCTCCAAGTGTGATTATTTATGGTCTGAGCGAGGAACTACTAGTTAAGCTCGGTTCGCCCAGATCGCTCCTCGAGCGGGCACCAGTGTTAGCGGTTTTTGTTGGTTGCTGCTCTGCTCTCATGCATATAGGCACGTTCGGGAGGCACGTCTGGAAGGCACGTGGCCCCTTGAATGCTCTGCCTCTCGGTTGGCAAGTGGGCCCCTGGGTATATGAAAAGACAGCGCGTGACACGTACGGAGGGTACGTGTCAGTCATCTAAGGGGCGCCATAAATGCTAACCGGGGAATTTTTTGAATTTTCAAATGTTTGGAGGCGGTTCGTGGTTCGAGGAACGGTTTGTGGGCTATTTAATACTGGTCAAACGGGTTAACCCGTATTGGTAGGCCTTATAAATACCAAACCCTTCTTCCTCAAACCCTTTTACCACCCCCAAACCTTCAACTGCTTTAGAGAGAGAGAAATACTGCTGCTAAATTTGTGCTTTCCTTCCTTCGAATCCATCTTCGATTCCACCCTCGTAAGTGTTTTTTGATTTTTGCTTCTTCTTCATCTCCTATTTATTTTTGGGTTTCGATGACTATCCGCGAATTTGGGCCCCGCCGTCCATTAGAACTAGGATATGGGAGCACTCCAGATACCTTTGCCGTTTGTAAACGGACAGGTGGGATTTTTAGGAAGGTAGGTCATGGTTGGCTAAGGTTATCCCTAGAGTGCTTCCAATACTTTTGTGAAAAATCTCAATGGGGGCCTTTTGTTCCACCCCGATTGTGGGAGGCCAAGAACAAAATGATTAAAAGGAATAGTGAAGTTTTGGTGTTGGGGAATACAAGTAGGCCAAGAAATTCTGTGATGGGGGTTTTGTGCAGGTTTCCCGCGAGAGAGATTCGGCTCTGAATGCCGAAGAACTAGTGAGGAGAGCGATTCGCGTCCCCGACGAGATAGTTGACTGGGAGAAGTGTAAACTGATGGACCCCAACCAAGTTAATGAGAAGCGGGCACAAGACACCGCGGACCTGAGCGATCCTTTAGATATTCTCCCCTTGAGGACTGTCTTTCCCAATGTTGTGCCCGGGGCCCCCGGTGTGCCCTTGGTGGATCTAAGTAGCAGTGAGGAGTTTGAGCCTCTTAATTTTGAGGTGACCGGAGGTGGGGAGAATGAACCTGAGGCGGCCCACTCTAGGGGTTCATCCACTGGTCTATTTGGCTCCATGAGCACGGAGACCGAGGAGGATGACCGCGAGGAGGGAGATCGAATGGCTGCGGGCACCGCCCAGAAGTCAACAGAAATTGTTGACGCCTTCGAGGAGGATTCCGAGGAGGTTGTCCCTGCCCGAGGTAGGGACAAGAGACCTGCTGCTGAGGCCAATCCTGGCTGAGGCCGTAAGAGAAAAGCCAAGGAGGTGGAGACCATAGATTGGGAGGAGGAGATATACAACCTCTACAATGTGGAACCCAAAGAGTTCCGTGTCCGCACTCTTGGCCATGTTCAGATAAAGGATAAGGAAAAGCTGCGGCCAGAAACTATAGCAGATGTCCGCGAGGATAATAGGGCCTGCATTTTCTACGGGGCTCAGTTCGAGAACGGCCTTAGACTTCCCCTGGATCCCTTCTTCTACTTTTTCCTTGAGTTCAATAGCTGTCTCCCTATGCACCTGACTCCCAATGCTGTTAGGGCCCTGATTTCCTTTATAACCGTTTGCAGGGTCTTGGGCTACGAACCTACCCTTTCTGGGCTTTATGCCTATTATCAGAACCAGATCTCCAATGGCAACCTGAGCCTGAAGGCTAGGAATTATTCTGTCCGGACCTTCTCTCCTCCCTCGAACAAATTCGACCAGTGGAATTAGAAGGATATCCTGGTCATAGAGTCTAGGTTTGGCTGGCCCTTCCCAAAACCTTCCAATCCTATTCCAATGAAGGTGTCTGCCAGAAATTATCCTGACCCCTCCCCGTCCGATAACCTGCAGATTGCCTTGGAGATCCACCTGGCCAAACACATATCCAACGGAGTGGAGCCCGTGTATGACGTGGGCGCTATTGTTGAATTTGAGCCCCTGCTCGTCTACTCAGGGGTGGCTCCTCGAAGGGAGGGAGCCCCCTATGCCCCTAGAGTAGAGATAGAGCCTCAGCCTCGTGACCCTGATTGGAGGGTGCATTAGTTCTATCAATTTGAGGCTGAGTGCAAAACTTGCATGCTGGGTGCTGAATGCGAGCCTCCAGAACTGATTGGTCTCTACTCCTTTAGAGAACTGCTGTATATTTTTCTTTTTTCATTTTTCGAACTGTCATTAACCAATTCTGTTTTCTTTCAGAGTAGACCCCGAAGAATATAATTTCTAATGCCCCCCTTGAGCGCCAAAGAACTGAAGGCCAGAAACATGAAGGCCCAGAAAGAGGCTGCTGCGAAGAGGCAGGCTGCCTTGGGAGCGGCCCCGGGCAAGGAAGCCAATTTGCCCGTGATTAGCAGGAAGGATGTCAACACCCTCACCGGTCCCAAAGTGGTCCCCACTAAGGATCTGCCTCCACCGCCAAAGGGTCCCCCCTGCCCATGCTGTCCGTGCCTCCTCCTCTCCTAGCCACACCATTGCCTCCGGGCACAATCAAGAGTGCAGGAAGAGGGCTGATAGAGAAGGGGATTTAGGGCACAGGGCCTCTAAGTCCCAGAAGGTTGGGGAGGCACCCCTCCGGGCTGCTACTACTTCTTCTGCGATTCTTCCACCGCTCCTCTTGAAGGGAGGACCCTCTGCTCGGCCTCCTACCCATTGACCTCCCTCAGCACTCGCGAGGAGACACTGGCCATTAGGAAGAGGCTATCTGATGTACCCGCCATTACTGGGGTGGACATATATACAAGGAATACCAACAACTCCGCTGTTGGGATCGGCCTTATCAACCGGCTCTTCTCCCCGGATTTCTACAAGAACGTAGTTACCAAGGAGAATCCGTCTGCCCTGATGGGGGATATTGGCCTTGCCCTTACCGAGGTTGGGACCTGCCTGACTGTCTTATCTCCCCACTTTGGATTTCTGTAAGCAGACTCTAATTTTTTGATCTTCCTCCTCGCAGGCGGGCAATAAAGCTATGAGGCTGCGGGAATGCTGCGACAGTCTGTCCGCTGAGGTTGATAGCAACACCAAGATCTTGGCGTACAAGCTCCGCGAGCTGACCCAGGCGGAGGAAAAGGTCCAGACCTTGAACTCCGTTCTTGATGCCAAGGAGAAAGCTCTCTCCGATAAGGAGAATGATTTGAAGGAATTCTCTGACCGGCTGGCGGTGGTGGAGAAGGACTTGGAGAAAGCCAAGGGTCAGTGGGATGAGCTCCGCGGGCACAAGGCCGATCTCGAGAAGAGGAATGCTGAGCTCGCGGACAAGTTGGGGGCCACCCAGAAGCAGGTCTTGGTACTGGAGGCCAAGGTGGATGAGCTTTCCGACCAGCTACTCCAATACAAGCAGCTTGAGTTGGAGGGGGAGACTGCGCTGCAGGTTGCTCGCAGGGAGGCGGTGGAGGAGTATAAAAACTCCAAGGATTTCAAGAATTTCCTCGCCGCTGAGAATTTGGCTCAGTATGAGGCCGGATGTCGGACACAGATCCAAAATTTTGCTGCCACGGGCAAGTTCTCCGCGCAGCAGTTGGCCATGATTGGCTCACTGGTTGCTACTGATGCGGAGTGCCTGCCCGGGCATGCACTAGTCCCTCAGTCTGCCGATGACATCAAGGGCTTGGATTTATCAGTAGCTGCCTCTCTGCCGCCGGTGGCCGAAGTCACTGCCACCGCTCTCATCGAGGAAGTGGACGCCCTGACATTCGAGGATGAGGAGTTGTCCTATGAGGCAGCCATTTCTCGCGTCCTTCCAAATGGGCCGGTCATTGGTGATGTTTTTCCTACGTGGGCAGCTCCTCTCCCTGCTTCCACTGAGCCCCCTTTCGATCCTATCACTGATCTGCTCGTGACGAGCCTTCCTTCTCCAACCCCGGACACTTCCCAGGATGCAACTCCTCTAGCTTAGGACTTTTCCTTTTTTATTTGTTGTAATAGATTGATAGGACCTTGTAATCATTTTTCCATCATTAATAGAAGTATTTTTCTTAATTGCTTTCTTGATTGCTATCTTAATTACTTGTCCTTGTAGGCTGTTTTGAGTGTTTGCAATATTTGAGTACCTTAATACTTGCATTCTTGCTTTTACTTTTTCCAGCGTTTTTGACTAACAATTAAATTTTATGCTCTCTTCCGCGATCAAAGTCTTAGTAGGCCTTCTGGCCGCGTTTTTGAGTTTTCCTAACTCTGTATTCAAAATCTCTTGGATTTTTTGTGAGAGTCAGCCCTATTTCTCTGTGACCGCGTTTGTTTGGCCTTGTGGCAAACTTTGAGGCCTTAACCCCATTTGTCTGTTTGGTTTTGTTAAACTCTTTTGATCACTCCCATCCATTTACACTTATTTTCCAAACTTGCGAGTCGTGGTGTAAGTTAAAAGCAGCCAAGGCAAGCTACTTTCATAGGGCATGTAGAGTGTGGCCGTGAGGCGATAGTCTACGCAACAGTAGGTAGGAACATATTTAACATATTGACCCTTTAACTTACCGCCATCTGTATCCACTATTGGTGGTTCACGCGGTTTGACCCTTTATTCAAAACTTCTTGAGTTTTTTGTGAGGGTCTTGTGGCGATCATGTAAGCGGGCTCATATGTTGGCATTTTTCACATACAGGCATGCGAGTAACAGCCCTAAAAAAGACCTTCGCGCATTTAGTGGGTCCGGGCTTTGGCCTTTGTCCCCACTTGCATCTATATTCACTTTTTCTTGGTGGTATCACACGGGCAGGACAGTGTGTCGTGTCCGCGATCGAGTACGGGTGTAATGGCCTTTGTACCCATATAGGCGTGCGGATCGTAATGGATCTTTGCGCATCAGTAGGTAGGAGCTCATATGTTGGCCCTTTAACCCACTGGCATCCGCTTGCGGGCATCCACTCTAGCTTTTGAGGCTGGTGGGAATAGTGTCACAATAGCTTTTGCACAAAAATTTAGTGATAACTTCATATCTATACATGTAGTACCCTATACTCCCTCAAAAAATTACAAAGATTTCAAAAGAAGTACTTTCTAAGGTGATCGCTATTCCAAGCGTGCTTGAGCTCTTTTCCTTCCTTTGTCCGCAATATGTAGGTACCCTCCTTGATTATTTTGGTAACCTCATATGGACCTTCCCATTTCGGGGAGAGTTTGTTGAAACCAGGTTGAGTCCCTTGGACCTCCACATTTCTGAGTACCCAATCTCCAACTGAAAAACTTCTCTTATTTACTCTTTTATCATGGTGCCTCTTCGCCTCTTGCTTGTAGTTAACCATTTTCTCATTTGCTCGCATTCTCTTTCCTTCGAGATCGTCCATGTCACACCTTCTGTTTGCCTCGTTTTGAGACTCATTGAAGTATGTGACTCTGTACGAGGGTAAGGCAACCTCGACTGGAGCCTTTGCCTCTGACCCATATATGAGCGAGAAAGGAGTCTCCCCTGTTGAGTTTCTGATTGTTGTGCGGACAACCCATAATGCGGTCTGGAGCTCGTCCAACCATCGTCCTCCTCGTCCCTCCAAGTTTTTCTTTAGGGCGGTCAGGACTAGCTTGTTCGCGGTCTCAGCTTGGCCATTTCCCTGGGGATAAGCAACTACGGAATGACGATGCTGTACCTTCATTCTCACACATTTAGCAGTGAATTTTGCGGAGAACTGAGTGCCATTGTCCGAAATTATTGCTCGTGGAACCCTAAATCGGCAATAGATGTGATCGTGGACAAAATTGATAGTATTCTCCTCGGAGATAGTGGCTATGCCCTTGTCTTCTGTCCACTTGGTAAAATAATCCACGGCAACAACGGCATACTTAATGCTTCCTCGAGCAGTTGGGAATGGTCCAATGAGATCAATCCCCCACGTATCAAACGGCCATGATGGTACAACCAAAGTTTGCTCTGTTGATGGTAGTCTAGGGATGTCCGCAAATCTCTGGCATTTATCACACTTCCTCACGTACTCCTGCGCATCTCTTCTCATTGTAGGCCAGAAGAATTCCTGGAATTTGATCTTGTCTGAGAGAGTGCGAGCACCGGGGTGTCTGCAAAAAACTCCTTCATGAACCTCATAGAGTAAATTGGTGACCATGTGAGTTTTGACACACCTTAGCAAAGGCTTGGTGAATGATCGCCGAAAAAGTACTCCGTCCAGGACGAGGTATTTCGCGGACACCGTTCTAATGACTCTAGCTCTTGCTGGATCTTCGGGGAGGGTCTGCTTCTCGATGTAATCCTTGATCTCATCTACCCAGTCCCTTACTTGATCCTCAATATTGCTTATCTGAATCCGATCTATAGCAGGTCTCTCCGTGAATTCTATCTGGCAATCCGTCTCTAAGTCTATGATTTCTTGATCGGTTATTCTGGAGAGGAGGTCAGCCTCCGTGTTATCCTCTCTCATGACTTGGTTCAGCTCATAGTAGGTGAAATTTTTTATGAGGGTTTTTGCCAGACCGCAGTACTGAGTTAGTACTGGGTTGATAGTATCATACTCCCCCCTAATTTGATTTACTATGAGCTGAGAGTCACTATTGATCTCAATATTCTGAACTCCCAAGTCTCTTGCCAATTCCATGCCCGCTATAATCGCCTCATACTCAGCTTGATTGTTTGATGCCTCGAACTTGAATCTCAAGGCTCTTTTGAATTTCTCCCCTCAAGGTGCGATTAGGAGTATGCCCGCTCCACTTATCAACTTGCTCGCAGAGCCGTCCACGAATAAAGTCCACACTTCTTCTGGACGCTCTTTGGGCTGTATGATCTCAGTGTCCGAGCTATCTTGGGCCTCCTCTGACTCTGCCCGCTTTCTTTTACCCAGGTCGCTGTCCGCTAGTTTAAATGACGATTCCGCTACAAAATCAGCTAAGGCCTGCGCTTTGATCGTCCTTCTCGGGGAGTAGGTGATCTGGAACTCAGTGAGTTCGATAGACCAAGCAAGCATTCTCCTCGAGGACTCTGGTTTATGCAAAACCTTTCTAAGCGGGGCCTCAGTGAGTACAGTTATGGGATATGCAGAAAAGTAGGCTCTTAATTTTCGAGCAGATACAAGCAAGGCGTAAGCTAACTTCTCTATATTTAAATAACTCCCTTCTATGGCGGACAAAGCCTTAGATACATAATAAACTGGTTTTTGGGAGTTATTATCCTCCCTTACAAGAACAAATAGCCTACCGCGATCGCATTGCTAAAAACGTAAAAGCTCTTCCCGGCACCGGCCGGGAGCAGAGGGGGCCGCCCGAGGTATTTCTTGACTTCTTCAAAGCTTGATGGAAGTCATGACTCCATGTAAATTCGTCGCCTCTCTTCCCCCCTTTTAGAGTTTTGAAGAAGGGGAGGCATCTCTCTGCTGACCGCGAGATGAAGCGGCCAAGTGCGGTGATGCGGCCATTGAGTTTCTGCACATCCTTCACGCAAGCAGGAGGCTTCATGTCCAACAGCGCTTGAATTTTCTCGAGATTAGCCTCTATTCCCCGCTGGTTGACCATGAATCCAAGGAACTTGCCCGCTTTCACCCCAAAGGCACATTTTAGGGGATTTAGCTTCATGTTATTGCGGCGCAAGTTTGAGAAAGTTTCCTCCACGTCGAGCTCGTGGGAGTTTTCTTTTGTCTTTATAACCATGTCATCGATGTAGGCCTCAAGGTTTCTGCCTAGTTGGTTTTTGAAGACAATATTGACCATTCGCTGATAGATGGCTCCTGCATTTTTTAGCCCGAAGGGCATCATAGTGTAACAGTAAGTCTTGCCCGCAGCGATGAAAGCTACGGAGCGAACATCTTCAGGAGCCATCTGGATCTGATGGTAGCCGGAGTATGCGTTAATGAAGCTCAATACTCTGTGACCAGCTATGGAATCCACCAATCTGCCTATGCGAGGAAGAGGGAAGCAATCCTTGGGGCATGCTTTGTTGAGATCGGTGAAATCAACGCACATCCTCCACCTGTTATTGGAATTTTTGACCATGACCACATTTGCTAGCTATTTGGGATAGGAGATCTCCTCTATTATCCCCTCCTTGAGCAACTTCTCAACCTCTTCCTTGATTGCAATCTCCTTCTCCGGGGAGAAGTACCTTGATTTTTGATGAATGTTCTTGAAGGATGAGTCATCATTGATTTTATGGAGGATTACGTCCTCGCTGATTTCCTCCATATCCTCCACCCTCCATACGAACACATCACAATTTACTCGAAGGAATTCAATAAGGATCCTTCTCTCCTCGGGGTGAATTTCCAGCCCGACCTTAACAGTTTGCTCGGGGAAGTGGAAGTTGATTACCACCTCCTGTAAGTGCTCCAATTTGAGCTTGTTAGAATTTTCGTTAGAAAATTAACGAAAGTTATAACATTTCTAACAATTCCTAACAATCCTAACTTTTCTAACAAAGTGAGGGTAAAATGGGCATTGTTATTTAAGGTTAAACCTTAAAAAGAATCTTAAAAAAGAAAAACAAAAGAATAAAACCACAAATAGAAATGCCGAAACATAATCCGTCGGTCAATTTGAATTTTGAAAAGAAATATTCCCCTTGTCCAAAGCCGGAGCCGCATTTAATGAACAAGGCACGCCGAGGGGACTTGTCCGCGCGGATGAGTTTGCATTTTCAGAGGGCTATAAATTGAGCCCTCCAGTCACAAAAATGAGGAGGAACAACACATTTTGCACCGAACCTCTGGCGAAATATAGAGAGAAAACAGTGAGAATTCACTTGAATTGTCACCATTTTCTCTCCAATCTTTCCCAACTCATACTCATCCACTCACTCTCATATTAAAGCCCTAAACACTCATACACTCAAGCCAAACACTCAAGAACACAAGGAAGATTGGTAAACCCTCCTCTTCCTAACCCTAAATCTCATCCATGCATGCATCTTCAAACTACAAAATGTAGTTCTTTCATCTTCTTGCTCTAGATCTAAGAAGATCACCATGGAAGACCATCTCCATGGATGATCTTCTACAAAGATCAACATTATTTTCAAGTTTTCTTACTTTCTTACCAAGAAAATTCATTTTCAAAACCCTAAAAACCATTTTCAAGCATAAAATCTCATTTTCAAAGGATAAAAATCCCCTTCCCAAGCAAATGAAATGCTTAGTCCTAATGTACCCCAAGGATGGTTTGGTATAGTTGATTCACCACTAAAATGTCTAGTGATCACTAACCAAAACCTAGGGAAATGGGGACAAGCATGGATGCAAAACCCCCCTTTAAATCATATTTTCTTTCTTGAGAAGTTGCTGTCCAGTAGCAATTTTCTCAGACCTCAGTCCATGGTCTTAATTTTTGGACACAGATAAATTGTAATTTGGTGTTGACTACAAAATACTTTTTGTAGCCAACATCCATATCTTTCCAGACATATTTTTACTTTATTTTTTGGGTGAGTAAAACTCCTCTTTTCAAATTTTCTTTCAGAGGCTAGTTCATCAGCTTCTGGGAATCCAGATCTCATATCTGAGGTTTCCAGAAGGTTTTGACCCCTCAAATCTTCTCCAAAATGGAAAATTCATTCACACAAACCTTATTTAAGGTGTCTGGAACAACTTTCATTCTCTGAGTTTATCCAGATTATGAAGTTTTAAGACCCTTGAATCCATTTCAAAATCAAAGGTCCACTGCCTTTTTCATTCTGGCAGAAATGGCTCTCAACTTCAAAAGGTCTTTTGAGTACCAAATATCAATCCAAAAATCTTCCAAAAAATCATGGGATCAGTTTAAAGTCTTGAAAAGATATCCCAATTTTTACTTTTCTGAGTTTCAACTTATTTTGGCCAAAACACACACACACACACACACACAAATGATTTTCAGCTTGGAAGACTCGTTTTACGAGGCGCGTCGGGTGCACACTAACGTCCTTCCCGACGCGTAACATGACCTCCGAACCTAAATCTCTGATCTCGGGCTTTTTTCAAAGTTTTGGCCCTCAAAATTAAAATGGCGTGGCGACTCCGTTTTCGTTGATTTTCTTTTAAACAAAAAATGGGAAAATTTTCGGATACACATCATCACACCTCCCTGAGCTCGTTGTTAGGTCGAAGGTCGCTGATTTCACGATTATGCAAGGAGTCAATGACAATAGCTGGGGGGTTGACCTGGGCTCCTGTCAGCGCTGCCATGGAGTATATGACCTCGCGGTCAATCTTTCCCTCAATTCCCCTATCAATGTAACCTCCCTCAATAGGGGCCAACTGTTTTGATTTTCTGCTCGCCTTAAGCTCCACCTTAGTGATATGGAAAGAAAGCTTGCCAATAGAAATGGGAGTCGGAACAATTTTAAGGGCTTTCCCTTTTCTCGCTTTGTCCTCGCCCTCTTTCTGCGGGCAGGATGTCTGGCCTTTAATAGCTTTTCTCTTCTCCTCTATTGCTCGGAGGAATCTCCCGGGCTGGTTTTTGATGGTGACAACCCCGCCCGGGGTGTTAAATTTCACCCTTTGGTGGGGGACGGAAGCAACTATTCCCAATTCGGCCTGAGCAGTTATGCCAAGAATGGCATTGTATTGGGAAGGAAGATCGACCACCATGAAAGTAATTTTGGCCGTCTTCTGCATGGGTTTTTCCCCAATAGTTACATCAAACACAATCGTCTCCTTTACCCCAACTGCGTGATTGGTGAACCCCTCTAGCATGCCCGCATAAGGAGTCAGGTTAGCCTCGGTCATCCTCATACCTACCAAAGTATGGTAGTAGAGTATATCCCTGGCCGCACCCATATCAATTAAAACTCGGTGTATGTTTGCCCGGTTAATTTTCATTCGAAGAGTTAGGGGCTGAGTAGAGTGAAATAGGGAGGAGGCAAGTTCACTCCTTTTGAACCCTATTTCTTGCTCCTCCTCGGGAGCCATTGGGGGAATTAGAAAAAATTTCTCCAACATTCGAATCTGAATGGAGAGCTGTTTGTTAGATGGAGGCTCTTCGCCAATGAAGTTGATCTCATAGTCCCCCAAATCGTCATCGTAATTATCTCTCTCGTTCTTTTCGGGGCCACGCGTGCCTCGTGCTCGCTGTTGATTATTGTTATTGGGGGCATTGTTGTGGGCCTTGACCCATTTTGTTAGCTCCCCGTCATTGATCTTTTGCTGAATAATTCGCTTCAACTGGAAGCAGTCTTCAGTGCCATGACCGTGGTCATTGTGATATTCGCAGAACTTGGCCCTACTCCTTTCGTTTGGCTTCCGAATCATTGGGGGAGGAGGGGGAAATTTTGAGGCTCTCATAATTACTGCCCGCGGTTCGATGAGTGGGGTATAAACCGTTTTATCCATAACCTTTCGCAGCTTGTCCGACCCACGGCCTCTGTTTTTGCCCTAATTATTAACGCGGGCAGGCTCTGGGGTGGTGTCCTGGACTTGGCTGATTCGTTCTTTGGGGGGCGCGTGGGTAGGGGCCACATTGGGTTCCTCGGCCGAAGCAATGGCGGAGGCCCTCTCATATATCTCCTCCACGCTTTTAGGCCGGTTGGAGGCAAAATTCATTTTGAGGAATGAGGAGGCGAGACCGCCCTCAAAGCAGAGTCGGATGTCTCCTTCCTCCAAATCCACGATCTCCTCGCTCACTTTCCAGAATCTAGAGATGTAATTTTTCGTGGTCTCGTTTGTGGTCTGCTTGACACGGACAAGATCTGTCTTTGGTCGAGCGGGCTCACCGGCCCCAGAAAAGACATTTAGAAAGAGGTTTCTAAACTGACTGAAAGATTGGATGGATCGAGGTTTGAGAGCCAGCATCCAAGATAGGGCCTTGCCCGTGAAAGTTGCAGCTAAGGCCTTACACATCACCGATTCGTCCGATGAGAATAGGGCCATCTGTCCCTCGAATCGTCCCATATGGCTCTTGGCATTCTTGGAGCCATCATATGTATCCATCTGGGGGGGCTTGCCCCTCTGAATAGGTACCCGGGCGATCTTATCGCTGAAGGCATCCATTGTGCGGCCACACCTCTGGGCTGCCTTTTGGTGGGTCTCCCACATCTCGTGCATAAATTTGACAAATTCCGGGCTCTGATTATCAACCTTCTGTTTTTTGGCCCATGGAGTCACGACCTTCTCCTTGGCCGGAGCCAAGGGCCTGGCTTTGGACTTCGCACGGCGATTTGATTGTGCCTCTTCTCCAGCCTCCTCGCTATCTTCCACATGTACCACACTGCGTCTGGCCAGCTGTCCGCGATCAAGGGTTGGTTCAACCCGGTTTTCCCCCCTAGCTTGACTAGCAAGCGAGTTAGCGGGGGCTCGTTGGGAGAACCTTTGTGACCCTTGGGGGAACTGTAGCCCGCCGTTGGCCTCTATCTCAAACATCTCCATTTGAGCGTCGTTGATGGCCATGGCCTCAGCGACCAGTTTGGATTTTGCGGCCAGAATCTCTTGCCTCTTCAGGATCTGGTCCAGGGAGAGGAGAGTGTTTAAGGCGGTGTTTTTTTATAGGGGCTTGGGGAGTTTTTGGACTGTTGTTGAGAAGAGCTTGGACTTTTTCAGCTCTGGCTTCATCCGTCAACCTATGTAAAACCCTTTGAATAGGGGAAAGGCTTTTTTATGGTTGAGAACGGGCCCCCATCCTATTAAAAACGGAAGTCGTAGCCTTATCTTTATTGGCATTGGAAGGTGAGGCCTGGTCATCGACATGCATTGTTAAATGACCAGCATTCTCCAAAGTTTTAGACATGTTTCGAAAAAAGAAAATGACTGAAAAGAAGAGCCTTTTGACAGTCAGCTGTTTAGAACACAAGGGGTGTCTGAAAACAAAGAAATTACGAGAAACAAAATGAAACGTTTCCCGGCAATGGAACCACTGATGACGCCAAGCTTTTCAGGGTCAGGAGCGGTTCAAGGATATCTGGCAGGATATTTTTGGTGGTTTGACGTACCTATAACACAACACAAAGGAAGCACCGTTAAGGTCAAAGTTGAAGGTTAATCCAACTCAGGCCCTCGGGTGTGAGAGTAAGATCACTGAGTAAAGAAGGCTTTGAATACCTTGAGTGTGTGTGAGTGTTTAGGGTTTGAGAATAATATGGCTTACTCAATATATTTGGAACTTACCTTGTCCAAGGGGACAAAGGTCTTCTATTTATAGGCCATGAGGAGCTGCCCGCTGACGTAAGCCATGAGGTCAGCCCTAAGGGGCACTTTGGTATTTGACCGCATACACGTGTCTGCATCCACTGGGTCCGTCGGGGAAGGAGGATCCTCTCGTCGAGGGATGTCGCCGATGTGGACAGGAGCCGTGTATCCGGCGCGGCGCATTTAATGCCATTGTAGGCGCCTGACTGAGCCGCATTGAATGCGATGGGAGTGAGCCGGCCCACATGTCGTCGAGCCGCAAGCTAACTTGCTCAGTAAGGTTTGCCATTAACCGGAAGGCAGGTGAGATAACCGGGAGGCATTTATGAGCCCGCGGTCAACATCTTAGGCGCGGTCAAAGGTATATGACGCGGGCACGGATGGAGCGGTCATACCTCCTGCGGGCACCAATCCAGCGGTCAGGATTCCTCCGGGCTGGAGTAGGATGAAGCGGAGAGGAGCGCGGTCTTGACCTCAGGGGTCTATTTGTCCGCGGTCTTGACTCCGGCGGTCTAGGAAATGTCACGTCACTGGTTCCTTGGACCAGATCGAGCGTGGGCCCGGTCCAGCAGGTCCGGGCTCATCATTACCTTTATGTACTAAAATGCTTAAATCCTAATTTTCTTAAATATTTCTCAAAATTGAAATTAGAAATTCATTTTAAAATGGGGGAGCATAATATTATGAGTTATTTTTATATGTTTTAAAATGAGTTTTTGCTTCCCTGATTTGCTAAAAATTGATAAATTCAGACCTTATTTACTAATAGTTGATAATTTCATATCCTAAATTGTCATTATTTAATGGCAATTTCTAACAATTACATAAAAAAAACTCTTAACTGTTTGAAAAGTTTGAACCTTTAATCATCAAAAATGAAACATTCAATTGCAAACACACCCTATACTTTAAACCGTTATTTGTAATTTGCCCATCTTCTTGTTGTAATGATATCATTACTCTTTGAAACGGTTCGAGTTCATTTAATTTTCAGTCAAAAGGGTTAGATGAAGAAAGAATAATCTACTAGTTACGTTAGGGCTAATCTCCCTTTTTTCCATGAAGTAAGTTGATTTCTTGTTCTTGTGCTTTAGCGGGGAGAGAATCACAAAGGTTGATTCTAGTGATTTATAAATGATTTTTTTTTCCTTTTTTTTTTTTTTTTGCAATTTGATTTTATAATGTAATTACAATAAATATTTCTTCTGCTATAAACATTTTTTTTATTCATTTAAAAACAAGCTGTTCTTAAATAAATACTTTCACTTTTAAAATTGTATTATTAAATAAAGATAATTTTAATTAAGTTTTGGCAGTAAATTAGTTCAAAATAATGACCTTTCCACACAATCAAGGAAAGAAATTATTGATATTAGGAATTTAAGGAAAATATTTCGTCTTGTTGTTTTGGATTTTATGATTGTCATATAGTGCTGTCAAATAGGCCGGGCCGGTCCAGCCCGACCCAAATCTATCGTGCTTCACTTAATGACGGATCGGGCCTAAACATTAGTGAGCCTAGCAAAAGTCAAGCCTGGCCATGTGGACATTGGGCCTTCGGGCCAAAAAAATATCAACAAGAGAAACTCTAATCCTGATTAATTGAAGTGATGATGGAAAGTTCATTTGTATATGCTACTAGGGACTAGAGCCGTCATGTTGGGACGGTCCCGTCGGGACGTCCCGTCCCGCCATACAAATGGGACGGGATGGGACGGAATATTTTAGTCCCGTCCCGTTTTCGTCCGGTCCCGTATCGTTCCGTTCCCGTCGCGGGACAACTTATTTTTATCCCGTCCCGTTTTCCCGTATTGACCCGTACAAGTATTAGGACTCACTTGTGAAGATATGTAGGTTTACATGCAACGTTTAATTTGGTGCTGCAACAGAAAATTTTGAATCCTACATAGTTGATCCTCCGCCTTTAGTCTGATTGCATATATGGTGGTGTTTAAAAATATGATTATCTATAGTGGATCACTTGATCCTTCTTTTATTCTTTTCTAATACTATCTTTCCTCATCTGATATTACTGTTGGCATTGTTTAACCAGATAGATTGTGCCAAACTTCATTTGGTCCGAGTGGGTTATAAGAGAATTATGTTGGAACATTCCTATTTCAATAACCCGAAAGCACTCAAGTCTAGATTAAGTAAGAGAAGAAGATGAAGGCGGAAGCGTGATACCTGTTGAGTTCATCTTGTTACTTGATGTTGTTCTTGCCAAGGAAGGAAGAGAAGAAGAAGAAAATCAAGGAGGGGAATGTAGATCTTCTTGATGATGAATGCCCTCCTTAAAACTCAGATTATTGAGAGAGTATACAAGAATAATGTAGTGTTTCTAGGCTGATGGTAGGCCTCTATATATAGGAAACAATGGCACCTCATCAAGGGACTACACCCTTTCAATTAAGCGGTGTGAAATTACCATTCTGCCCATCATAAATAGGTAATTTCCACCTCGGGAATTCTACACATTTAATTAATATTCTATACTTTTCAATAACATTATTTTAATGATTTATACATGTACGTCTACATGTCACTTATATTTATTAAGTATACACATTTTGCAATCCATGTTCTAACAATCTCCTACTTGGATTGCCCAAACATGTGTTTATACTTTAACAAATCCTCATAAAATCATATTCATAATGTAAATGACAATCCATATGTGCACTTCATTGTCATTCTAAAACAATCTCGTCCATTAGTTTCACAAGTATAAGAACTAAAGGGGCAGTCGTTGTAATTGATTCGCAACTAAACCCACATTAATCACATATATATGTTCAACTAAATGACATAGATTAAGTATAGATGTGTAGCATGAAAAACTTAATGAATATATTAAAACATGTATATATATTCCATCAACTAGTCCTAATTAACCAAATGAGATCAATATGAATAAAACAAATAGCAAATAAAGTACAACTCAAACTCCCACTATATTATGCATTATCAAAATCGTTTCACTCATATGAACAATATGCTCGTGAAACATCAAAAGAGATAACGCTTTATAAAATGGATCCAATAACATGGAGTTTGATCCTATAAGTTGTATATCTATTTGTTTATTTTATACTTATTTCTCTTCAACAAGAGACATAACCATATGATGTCTTTTGACATCTTTGCATCCAAGAAATGTAATCGAAATACCTAATGATCTCAAAATGATCCGATTTTGTATACATAAGCATGTAGTTTAATGTTTTATAGATACTTCATCATTCTTTTGGATGCGACTTAATGTTCTTTTTTCCGAATTGCTTTGGTATTGACCAAGCATCCCAATAATAAATGCAAGGTCTGGACGAGTACAGACTTGCGCATACATTAAGCTTCCTACTGCCGGTGCATAAGGGATATTTTCCATATACTTGGATTCAAAATTAATTTTAGGACATTACTTTAAACTGAATTTATCTCCTTTAGAGACAGGGGTGTCATGTGGTTTACAATTTTCCATGCTAAACCTTTGTAATACATTCTCTATATAGCTCTTTTGTGATAATCCCAAAATACCTCGTGAATGATCACGATGAATTTGAATTCCCAATACAAAAGATGCCTCACCAAATCTTTCATCTCAAATTTGTTTGAGAGAAATTTCTTATTTTCCTTTAGAAGGTCCTTATTATTACTAGCAAGTAAAATATCATCCACATATAAGACCAAAATTATAAATCTACTCCCACTGAACTTATGGTATACACAATCTTCATCAAGATTCGTTTCAAAAATCAAATGAAAGAATAACTTGACTAAATTTTGAATACCATTGATGAGAAGCTTGCTTGAGACCATAAATGGATTTCTTAAGTTTACAAACTATTTGATTAGTTTGATCTGAATCGGTCACCATTTCTGATTTCCTTATATAGCTGGTTTCCTCAATGTCTCCATTGAGAAAAACCGTCTTAACATCCATTTGTTGAAGCTCAAGATCATAATGTGCCACTAATGCCATAATGATCATAAAAGAGGGTTTAGAAGATACCGGAGAAAATGTTTCTTTATAATCAATGCCTTCCTTTTGAGTAAATTGTTCGGTCGAAACCTAACGGTTTATTTTATATCCGCAAGCGCACGGGCTATTGTAATATAGCGGGTGCAAGTACGAGTCGATCCCACAGAGACAGGGTTTACTTAAGGGATATTTTTGTCTTTTAGAAAATATAGAAAGGATTGGGGGGTAGATAAAATTTGTTTTTAGAATAATAGAGAGATCATAAACAGAAAATACTTTTAATTTAAATCTTATAAAACGAAGCATTCTTGGGATTGGAAATTATACACATATTCTTATTCATCAAATTGTCTTTGTCTTAGAAATAAAAGATTTTCATAAAAAGCAAGGATGGTATGTTAGGCCTACGCTATTTCGGGCTAGGACAATAGCGTTTGTATTCTTCACTAATTATGTCCTAACTGTTTGAGAAATCCGTTTATGTTTGCCCCCGCCCTGTCACAAACGGGCATTCCGGCTTATTTCTAGCTGACCATAATTAGTAAGAATCCATTAAGGACGGAAGTCAACATACTTTCCATTAAAGGAACATCCCTAGGCCATTGAACTACTCTCGTGATCAATAAACCTAGTTTCTTTATATGGTTCCGTCAATTGAGATTCTCCGCTAGGTACTTCTCTCAATTGATCAATCATACAAATTGGATATCGCCAATAAGTAAGGCATTTAGAGAATAATATAAAGAGATTGTTTTAGATGAAGAAAGAAGACAAGACTAATCATTTTTAGATGATGAATAAGCATGCTTTTGAGTTTCCAACCCCAAGAATACGGGGATTACTCACAAGCCATTTAAAATATATAAGTAATTAAAATAAGAGATTGAGTAAGAAAGACTTATGATGAACAAATGCTGGAAATAATGCTTCACTTTTATTGCTCTTCTTCCAAAGTGACTTCAAGAACAAAATAATGACTTGATCTTCAAATCTCCTTGGAAATTGTTATCACAAGTATTTGTGTTTTCTATCTATCTAATATCAGTAGTTTCTCTCTAATAATTCGTGTTTAAGACTGATCACTAGGGTCCTATTTATAAAAAGGAGGGAACTCTTCAATCGGAGTGCAACCAAAAGGTGCCTTTACGTCTCATAGTCGCGTTTTGCACGGCCGCGTCAAGGAAGTTGCACGGCCGTGTGACCCTTGGCGCCGCATTTGAATTTAAGTCTTGACACTTCGCACGGCCGCTCCTATATAAGCTGCACGGCCGCTCCATAAGATGACACGGGCGCTCCCTCTTCAAGACACGGCCACTCTATAATTTAGGGCCAAAAATGGCCTGAAAAAGGCCAAGTGCACGGCCGCTCTATCTTTGCTGCACGGCCGCTCTGTCTGAATTTTAACTTTGTGTGCTTGATTTGGTTGGTGCTCTCCCAAGTCTTTTGTCTTGAAATGTCCAAGTATCCTTTTGATAAAAATGAACTAAAAACCTGTCTTAAAAAGCAAGAAAAATACCAAAAGCGTAA
The DNA here is from genome assembly GCA_022495995.1 of Adenophora triphylla var. japonica. Classification (NCBI taxonomy): domain Eukaryota; kingdom Viridiplantae; phylum Streptophyta; class Magnoliopsida; order Asterales; family Campanulaceae; genus Adenophora; species Adenophora triphylla. Next base: position 55,399 of record JAFEMH010000490.1, read on the forward strand.
AATCTAGAAAATAAGGAAAAGGAACTAAAAAGTATATGAAATGAAATGAGAAATGATGATTTATGCAATAAAAAGTATATAAAAATAAGGATAAATGACTATACAATAGTCACTTATCAAACTCCCCCACACTTAAACCTTTGCTTGTCCCCAAGCAAACTTAGAATGAAATATGGAGAGGGAAAAAAAAAATATGATTGATCCCTCAGAAATAAAGTAGCAAGCCCTTGAATGCCTTGTAGATAATGCCTTTTATCTATCTAATCATATTTTGAATACCTTTAAAAATTTATTTTAGGAAAAAAAATATTTTAGGGATATTTTAAAGAGATAAAATGCAAGACAATAACCTAGTATAGCATATATAGAATTTTGACCAAGTAAAGCATGCTAGAAGGAAGAATCTTCTTGGTAGGAAAAGCTATCACTTTTTAGAGTGATTTTTTAGAAAAGATGAATTTTATTTCTTTAAGATGTACAAGAGAAGGTATAGACATTTTATTCACAATTTAGAAGTTCCGAAGAATTGTATTACATTCTTGAATCACAAGGGTGAAGAATGGGTGATGGTAGTGGAAAAATCTCGTCAAAGTCAAACAAATTTATCTTATTTTTGTACGTGTTATATTTTTGCAAAAGACCTAAGTTATTCTTGATCCTTTCAAGTAGGAGACATTGTGGTTGCGAGCCCCATGTTCCTAATACTTAGATCAAGAATAATTTTGGATATTATTTCCGTTTTGGCAAGGAAGCATCGTCGCAAATAACGCCGTGCCCCGAGTTACTTAGGAGATAATAGGTTTCTTTTTGCTTTTAAGGTTTGGTGACCATTGTCACTCTTTTATTAATAAGATAGAAGTGTTTTTCTTTGACTTGATTTGAAAATGGAAGGATGGAATTTATGAAAGGGTGTGATTCAAGGGATGCAAACAAAAAGGTGCTTCTAAAAAGGGAATAAATATCTAATAAAGATAAAAAATGTACAATCTTAAAAGAATATATTCAAAATTTGCATATATAACCAAGCATAAAAGAATTCCTTTCTAATCAAATGCATTTTCCTTGATGAGATTCTATATTGTGCTATACCAACTTATGAGGCTTTCAATTATTTCCTAAAAAGATCCCTTATACTTTTCCTTTTTATAGATTTCTAAGTGTATAGAAAATATGAGAGGAAAGATAAAGGCATTTATACTAGGGCAAATGGCAAGCATAAAGATAATGATTTTTGATCATCATAGGGATTTTTTTTTTTTTTTATATACTATTATACATGCATAAAAGAAAAAAAAATGCAACTAAGTTAAAAAAGAAAAATTATACTAGAAAGCAGTTAAATCTATACTAGAATGCGAGAAAATTTTAAAAACTAAAAAGCGAAAAATAAAGCGAAAAATAAAAGGATAGATTTACCCCCCCACACTTGAAATGAACATTGTTCTCAATGTTTCAAGGAACAATGCCAAATCCCGGGAGGGTAAAGGGAAAAACTTACTAAAATGGTGGTGGTGGTGGAAAGTTGTCCCAATAGGTTGCCCCATAGTTGTAAATGTCGTCAATCCTCCCTTGAGCATATTGAATACGACCATCCATTTGGCCGAGTTGTTGAAGGATTTGAGCATTTTGCTCAAGTAGTTGACCTTGTTGGGCAAACATTTGATCGAACCTTTGGTAGAAGTCGGGTGGCAATGGGGCTTGAATCTCTTCTGAATTCTCAATGGTTGATTGGCAAAGGTTCTTCTTCTTCTTGGCCTTCTCCTCCAATGGCATTTGGAAATATCCAAGTCTCGGATTCTCCTACTCGGGCGGAGGGAAGATTGTTGCTTGGGAGTACAATGTAGGGCGTTTTTCCCGCTCCTACTAACCAATTATACTCATTATTCCCCCTCTCCAAAATAAGTTGCATAGTCCGAAGGGTTGGAATATCCAGTTTTGTTGACCCTCTCACCTCAATCCAATCATTTGGAATTTCAAAATTGAAGTGTTTGGCAAAAAGAGTAACTATTCCTCCCATATGAATTTCTCCATTAAAGGTGGGAGAAACAATGTCACCAATCAATTCAAAGAAGAAATTGCAAAGGTTCATCCTTCTTCGCTCCCAAACAAAACTCCATAAAACAAACAACTCCTTTCTATTCACGGTTCCCTTATCTTTCCTAGCAAAGATGGTACAAGCGAACATCCTATGTATGAGGCGGAGGGATGGGTGAATGATAGAAGAAGCTTTGGCACTTCGGGAAGTATAGGATGGAAGGCCGGTAATTTGGTTCCAAAAAACAGTCTCATTGTATTCAATGGGCATGTCGGGAAAAGACTCCGTTTGGAAAGATAACCCCAAAATTCTACTAATCTCAAATTTCCCGGTCAAATGAAGCTCTCTTCCACCAAGGCGAAAGTCCAAATGGAATTGATTAAAAACTCTCCCTGTCACTCTACAATTTTCCTCCACAATTTTCACCTTTAATGTACTCAGAAATTCTAAGGTAAGGACCTCATAGGTTTTCTCATGCCTCTGAAGGAAGCTATCAGATCTCATTCCCATAAAAAGAGTAAGAGCGTCCCCATAAATTCCTAATGCTCTCAGGGCAAGCCTATCAGGAAATTGGGTTGGCCTAATCCTTTTTGAACTCAAGGCAACAAAACGTGCCGTCTCCCTTGGAGTTCTAAAATCAATCCCCAAAGTATTGAGAGTAGGATTCAAGTTAGAGGAAGATCCTTGCTCTTTTCGAGACTTCTTTGTTACTCTCTCTGCAGCCTTTCCTTTCCCTTTGGTAGCCATTATCTCAAAACCCAGAAAAATTGAAAGACAAGAGAGGTGAAGGAGTTCTTACCCGAAGAAATTGCTGAGTAAACCCGAAATCTTTGATGCACAGCCACTGAAATGTCCAAGAGCTTCCTCCTTAACCTTAATCTTGAGCAATCCCTTCGAATTTCATGAAATGGGTGAAGGGTTTTGGTATTTTCGGAATTGAGGTTTTAGGAGGGTTTTTGGACTGATTTTGGTGGTAGAGGAGGGATTTACTGGAGGAATTTAGGAGGATTGAGGGTTGAATTGTGAGTAAAAATGGTGTAGGAGGGGGTATTTAAAGTAAATGGGGCGGAGGTTTTGAGGGAGACAGGTTGAAGATGAAGTAAATGAGGGAGGAGGGGAAAAGCTGCGTCTTTTGACTGGAACGACGCAACTCCCCAGACGTCTTGCACGGCCGTGTTAAGGAACTTGCACGGACGTGTCCCTTTTACTGAGTCAACACGTCCCAACTCGATATGAACTGCACGGCCGCTCCAAGAAGAGCTGCACGGCCGTGCGAACTAAATTTCACCATTTTTAAATCTTTTTCCCTATAAAATAAAGTTAGCACAAACAAATATAAAAACTAAAAAATAAAAATACAATGAAAATAAGACACAAATAATCCATCGGTTACCATCCCGATGATGCTTGTTTTAGGTCCTTAGCTTGACCCCTTCCCGGTAGTAGGAGATGCATGATACTTGGTTGGCCTTTTGTCATTGACAACTTGCCATTGCCATCCTTCCGGGGTAATAAGAATCTTCTGCGGTAGACATTTCTTCCATCCCGATTTCTTGGGTAGAACAAGTGACCTATAGTCTTTGCACTTTCGAAAACTCGAAGTGACCTCCGTCTTTGTTCTTTTTGACTTTTTCACTGCATTGTTAGTTTTGGGACATGCAGAAATATCTAAAATATCATTGCAAATCAAAGGTTCAATATTTATGAGATCATTTTTTATTTCTTCCTTTGATTTTGTTTCCTCACCCATTAAATCTTCTTCACTAGGAATCCAATTTTCTTCACTAGGGGTGTAGGTCTCTTCATTTGGGGTCCAATTTTCTTCACTAGGTGTGTAGGCCTCGAGATAGGGATCTTCGAGAACTGGCTTATGCATACTAAATTCGACCCTTTCTTTCCCTATATTTAGGGAAAATGTGCCATTTTTCACATCAATGATTGCCTCCGCAGTGGCAAGAAATGGCCTTCCTAAGATGACGGGAATATAATGGTCTTCCGCCATATCCAAGATAACAAAGTCGACAGGGATGATTAAGTTCCCTACTCGACAAGGCAAATTTTCCATAATACCAATGGGGTATTGAACGGATCGGTCTGCCAATTGGAGAGTTATGGTTGTGGGTCTGAGTTCCCCTATACCAAGCTTCTCGCTAACCGATAATGGCATTATACTGACGCTTGCTCCTAAGTCAAGGACAGCGTTATCTATGTTTATTCTGCCAACACAACAAGGAATGGTGAATGTACCCGGATCCTTTAATTTTGGAGGGTCTTTATTTTGCAAAACGGCGCTTAACTCCTCCGCTAACATAACATTCTCATTTTCTTTTAGCCTTTCTTTTTCAAAAATTAATTTTTTCAAAGGTTTAACGGCTAAAGGCATATCTTCATCTTTTCTAAAATAAGGAATGTTAACATTAATGGCATCCAAGTTATCAAGGAATTCATCATAATCCTTGCCTTTTTCTCTAGGGGATTCTGTCCCCAAACTAGTCTCAATCATCGGAGGGATTGGACTATGATTATTTCTAGGGCATTCATTTTTCTTTTCTTGCTCATCCCTAGTTTTTACTACATTAACTTGCTCATTTGGCCTTTGAGGTTGACCGGGAAGACTCCCTTGTGGTCTATTCAATGGGGTAGCCTGTTGAGCTTGTTGGGTTTCTAGCATCTTATTATGCGCTGCCAAGTTATCAAACCTAGCATTTAGCAATTTAAAACATTCCCTAAATTCATTATTGATCTTTTCTTGGGAATTTTTATTTTCCACTACAAAATCCATTATAAGATCTAATTTAGATTTAGGGGGAAAGGTACTTGCATTGTTGTTGAAATTCTTAGGTGCAAATCCCGGAGGTTGTGTAGATGATTGCGGGTTAAGAACGTTGTTATTCTTGTAGGAAAAATTGGGGTGATTCCTCCACTCGGGATTGTATGTATTAGAATACATCCCCCCTTTTTGCCCAAAAGAATTAACGAAGTTCACTTGATCGTTAGAGGTAACGTCAAGTAACTCGCAGTTATCCGTACTATGTGAGTTAGACCCACATAGTTCGCATACTACATTTACACTAGCAATGGGGTTGACATTAAGATTTTCAAACTTTTTCAAAAGCATGTCAACTTTAGAGGAGAGAAGAGTAACTGCATCAACATTATATTTACCGGGCGTACCTTGTTCTTGCTCCCTCTCGCTTGACCATTGGTAATGGTTCAATGCAATGTTTTCGATAAGGTCGTACGCCTCATCGACTCCTTTGTTCATCAACGCTCCTCCTGCAGCGGCATCAATGGTCTCTCTTGTTTTGAAAATGAGACCGTTGTAGAAGGTGTGAACAATCAACCACTTTTCAAGCCCGTGGTGGGGGCACATTCTGAGAAGTTCCTTGAACCGTTCCCATGCATCATACAAAGTTTCACTATCTGTTTGACGAAGTTAGTGATCTTTGTTCGTATCTGGCGATCTTGCTTGGTGGGAAAAATCGACCAAGGAATGCTTCTTGAATTTGGTCCCATGTTGTCAATGAATTCTCGGGACCGAATTCAACCATTGTTTCGCCTTATCCTTGAGTGAAAATGGAAAAAGGCGCATCCGGATTGCTTCCACCGTAACACCTTGAATACGTGTGGTATCACAATATTCAAGGAATGTTTGGATGTGCGGATGGGGATCTTCGAAGGCAAGTGCATTGTATAGGTTATTCATAACCATGTGCAATAATTGCGGCTTTATCTCGAAGTTTGCCGCGCCGGCATTCGGCACAACAATAGGGGATATAGTTCCCGGGGTACTTGGGTTAACAAAGTCCCGTAGGGTCCTAGCAGTGTTTGCGGTTCTCCGTCCATGTGTTTTCGTAGAGTTTCTCTAAATCTTCTTAATCTTTCGTGAAAGCTTCTTTCGGGTTCCGGATCAAAGTTATCAACAAATGTCCGAGACCGTTTCATAAACTACAAGAAAAACACTTGAAGAAAAATTAAACGTAATGCAGTTATAGGACAGAAAGCAAAATAGTAAAAACAAAATAAAAACTAAAAATTTGTAGTAAAGACAAAAATAAAAAGTAAACCGTTGTCCCCGCAACGGCGCCAAAACTTGTTCGGTCGAAACCTAACGGTTTATTTTATATCCGCAAGCGCACGGGCTATTGTAATATAGCGGGTGCAAGTACGAGTCGATCCCACGTAGACGGGGTTTACTTAAGGGATATTTTTGTCTTTTAGAAAATATAGAAAGGATTGGGGGTAGATAAAATTTGTTTTTAGAATAATAGAGAGATCATAAACGAAAATACTTTTAATTTAAATCTTATAAAACGAAGCATTCTTGGGATTGGAAATTATACACATATTCTTATTCATCAAATTGTCTTTGTCTTAGAAATAAAAGATTTTCATAAAAAGCAAGGATGGTATGTTAGGCCTACGCTATTTCGGGCTAGGACAATAGCGTTTGTATTCTTCACTAATTATGTCCTAACCGTTTGAGAAATCCGTTTATGTTTGCCCCCGCCTGTCACAAACGGGCATTCCGGCTTATTTCTAGCTGACCATAATTAGTAAGAATCCATTAAGGACGGAAGTCAACATACTTTCCATTAAAGGAACATCCACTAGGCCATTGAACTACTCTCGTGATCAATAAACCTAGTTTCTTTATATGGTTCCGTCAATTGAGATTCTCCGCTAGGTACTTCTCTCAATTGATCGAATCATACAAATTGGATATCGCCAATAAGTAAGGCATTTAGAGAATAATATAAAGAGATTGTTTTAGATGAAGAAAGAAGACAAGACTAATCATTTTTAGATGATGAATAAGCATGCTTTTGAGTTTCCAACCCCAAGAATATGGGGATTACTCACAAGCCATTTAAAATATATAAGCAATTAAAATAAGAGATTGAGTAAGAAAGACTTATGATGAACAAATGCTGGAAATAATGCTTCACTTTTATTGCTCTTCTTCCAAAGTGACTTCAAGAACAAAATAATGACTTGATCTTCAAATCTCCTTGGAAATTGTTATCACAAGTATTTGTGTTTTCTATCTATCTAATATCGATTGTTTCTCTCTAATAATTCGTGTTTAAGACTGATCACTAGGGTCCTATTTATAAAAAGGAGGGAACTCTTCAATCAGGTGCAACCAAAAGGTGCCTTTACGTCTGCAGTCGCGTTTTGCACGGCCGCGTCAAGGAAGTTGCACGGCCGTGTGACCCTTGGCGCCAGATTTGAATTTAAGTCTTGACACTTCGCACGGCCGCTCCTATATAAGCTGCACGGCCGCTCCATAAGATGACACGGGCGCTCCCTCTTCAAGACACGGCCACTCTATAATTTAGGGCCAAAAATGGCCTGAAAAAGGCCAAGTGCACGGCCGCTCTATCTTTGCTGCACGGCCGCTCTGTCTGAATTTTAACTTTGTGTGCTTGATTTGGTTGGTGCTCTCCCAAGTCTTTTGTCTTGAAATGTCCAAGTATCCTTTTGATAAAAATGAACTAAAAACCTGTCTTAAAAAGCAAGAAAAATACCAAAAGCGTAAAATCTAGAAAATAAGGAAAAGGAACTAAAAAGTATATGAAATGAAATGAGAAATGATGATTTATGCAATAAAAAGTATATAAAAATAAGGATAAATGACTATACAATAGTCACTTATCATAAATCCCTTAGCAATAAGATGTGCCTTATATCTTTCCATATTGCCTTGCGAATCCCTTTTGGTTTTAAAAAATCCATTTACAACCAATAGGTTTTGCACCTTCAGGCAATCGGACAAGACTCCAAACGTCATTGTTTTTTATTGATTTTAACTCTTCATTAATGGCATTGATCCACTTATGAGAATTAGGACTATTAATGGCTTCATGGAAGGTGATTAGATCATCTCCCACTAAACCTAAGGTGTCCTCATTCTCCGCAAGATACAAATATCCAGAATAGCACTTCTTCTTTCTCTAGTAGATCTCCTTAAGGGCACTGGTTCATCCTTATTTTGAGGTTGTTGAATTTCCTTATGTCCAACATTTTCATGTTGTCCGTTATTTATGGGAATCTCTATATTATTTTGAATTGTATGTTCTTTGTTGAATTTCAGGTACAATTACTTGATTTCCAACAGGAACTAAAGTTAAAGGAATATAGAGTGGTTCCTCTAACTCTTCAAATTCAAAATCATTACTATTTCTCCCACTAAATTCAACATTCTCAAAGAACCTAACATTGCAAGTCTCAAAAAATGTTCTAGTTTTCGGGTCATAAATCTATATCCCCTAGATCTCTTAGCATACCCTACAAAGTAACTGCCAACGGTCTTAACGTCCACACGGAGTTTTGTCGGTAGCCTTTGAAGTAGCTCTATTGAGAATATAAGTTGCGATTTTTAATGCGCCGCCTATAATGAGTGAGGTAAAGAAGTACAAGAAAACATACTTCTTACCATATCCTTAAGGATTCTATTATGTCTCTCCACTATACTATGCTAGGTTTGCCCGGCATGGTGTAGTGAGGGACAATCCCACACTCTTCAAGATAGCGAATATAAAGGACCTGGACGTCATTCACCCAATACGTCCAATGATTTAGACTTTACATGAAGAAAATAATGTATCCATAATGAGAGTAATCATCTATGAATGTGATGGAATATTGTTGACCATTCCATGAAGGGTTAGTGAATGGTCCATATGAATTAGTTCCAAGACGTTTGATACTCTCAAAGATCCTATTTCCTTTAATGTTTGTAAATTTTTCTTTAAAACACTAAATGCAAAAGGTTTTATCCGGAGTATCAAGTTGTTTTTAGGATTCCCTCTGACATAAGCTTTATCAATTCTCTCTTTGGAGATATGACCCAAACGCCTATGCCATAGAATACAAGAATTTTCACTTGATAACTTTTGCTTAGTGCCTTTAGATTTGGTTTCATTATTATGGGACTCATTCATTTTCTTGACTGTGTCAAGTAAATTAAGATTATCGATATATGACAAAGTACTAGTACCGACAAGTTAGGAATTTAAAATAAAGATCACATTTATTATTATCAAAAGAACAAGAGTAACCTTCCTTGTCCAAAACTGTGATATATTTTAAATTCCATCTAAAGGACGGTACAATGAATATATTATTTAGTACAAAATAATAGCCAGTACTTATCATTAATCTAAAAGTCCCTAAGCCTATAACTTCAACCGAATTTCCAGCTCCCATATAGATGTATTTCTCATCTTTACTGGAAATTCGGTAATTCAGACAACCCTGCATACATGAACTAATGTGAGTTTTTGTACCAAATACAACCACCATGTATATTAAGGAATTGAAACCAAATTTGCCTTAGTACAAACAAGACCAAATGACATACCATTCTGAATTCGCCATTCGCGATACTTATGGTAGTCGTTCTTCATGCGAGTAAGGTCCTTGCAAAAGAAGCATTTCTTAACTTTATGATCATTAAATGATCCCTTACGCTTCTTACTTGCAACCGCAATTTCCTTCCCTCTTCTCTTAATCCCACGAGAAGAAGTAAATGCTGAATGAGTACTTTCTAATTTAAGATATTTCATCCTATCTTCCTATAATGTCATATGTGAAAGTAATCCATTAATATTTCACTTGTACTTTTGACATTTATAGGTCACCTCAAAAGGACCAAATTGAGGAGGAAGATAGATCAAAACTAAGTGCACGAGCAAATCTTCCGAAATCTCTAACTTAAGTGCCTTTAGTTTGATCGAAAATTGAAATAATTCAATAATGTACTCCCGAAGATTTTCCTCACCCTTGTACCGAATGGAAACAAGTTTCCACAAGAATTCAAGAAAAACTCAGCATTTTCGATCTCAGAGACATTGTTCAAAAATGTCTTTGAAACTGCATTTTCCATGATCATTAGACTCACGCGGTTGGACCGTTCCCATTGCTCAACATTTTTCCGTGCTATAACGGTATTTCCTTTAGCGGGACTTGGTTCCCCTAATGCGTGATCGATGTCCATACATCCTAAGATCATCGTTATATTATTTTTCCAAGTTTTAAAGTTAATCCCATTAAGCATTGGAACATTGTTCATGGCAGTAGTAATAGATGAAGCGTTTATCAAATTTGTTGGGAATAAGAATGGAGAATGAATACAAAACATGTATAAGAAACTACATAATGAATAAAGTGATTAACTATATCAATGAATCCCATCAAAAAGATAATCAGCATGACATCAAAACTAATCTTTGGATTGCGAATTGACTCATAATTTGATTTATCTTAGGGTAATAAATGACTTTAAACAACACATTTCAAATACTTGCCTTCCTTTGGGCCGGTTCAAGTATTAAAAATGTCCTAACATTTAAAGTATTTGTTACCCGGCAATAAAGAATATAAACAACTTATTTTAAATACCCGCCTTCCTTTGGGATGGTTCAAAGTATTTAAAATGACCAAACGTTTTATTCAATTATTACCCCATGAATGCAAATACTTAGTCAACAACAAGGTCTCCTTTGGGAAACAAGCATGTTATCACATATCAATAAGAACATTCATCACTTTACAATTTCGTATCTAAACAACGTAAATCACTTTGGCGACAATATTGTTTAGAAATGAATGAAATTGTTAAGCATATAATTAATCACACTTTAGGGCACAAATTAATGTATACTTTACTCAAATAATGAATGAAAATTGACCAAAATAGCAAAATATTGAAAATTTTGAAAATTTGGCCAAAATGAGTCATGCTCGGCCGAGTCAAGGAAGGTGCTCGGCCGAGCAAAACCCTCCAGAGAACATCCCTTTCTGATCCCTTATGCTCGGCCGAGTCTTAGGGGTGCTCGGCCGAGTCCTTAGAGGTGCTCGGCCGAGTCCTTAGGGGTGCTCGGCCGAGCACCATGACCGTTGGATGGCGCCTTTTCAAAAAATTTCAAACGTTGTGCTGATACAAATGGAGTGCTCGGCCGAGTCAAGGAAGGTGCTCGGCCGAGCAAACCCTGAATGTCAAATTTTCCAGATTTTGACTATCAATTCTTAACTTAATGGTGAATCAATATTCAACCAAAGCAAGTAGATCCGCATACTCACAACACATTTTCAAATGCGTGGCTATGCATTTGAACAAACTCACAACGCATCCAATGATGGTGGCTATGTTCAAAATGGGATAATCTTACATTAAGAATTTAAAGTCATTTGAGTAAAACCAAAATTTATAATTATAATTTAACATAATACTCTATAAATGAATTAGAGTTGCACCAGTTCATTAGTGCACGGACGAATCAAATTGGAAAATTTTGAAAATACGTGAACAGTGTTTGCACGGCCGTGCGTTATAACTTGTACGCCCGTGCAGTCACTATTCACAGCTTTTTCCAAAAGGCACCTTTTCATAATTGGCCGAGCAAGGCCTTTTTCACTGAAAATTTTTCTTCACACAAAAGATGAATGGCAAGCAAAAATTAACGCTTAACCAAGACATGAATGCAAGTAGATCCAACACGGTTGTGCGACATAAAACGATCTGTTGTGTCAATGGGATAATCTTGCATGAACCATCATGTCCTTTTGTGCAAAACTTCAATCCATATTCATAATTTAATTAAGTAATGAATACTAACACCCTAGAAACGAATTAGAGCATTCAAATAACATCATAACATAATGATATCAACAGGATTGAGAATCAAAGTAAAGCAAAATATATGCTATATGAATTCAAACTTAATCCAAAACTTGAGAGGCTCTGATACCAATTGTTGGAACATTCCTATTCCAATAACCCGAAAGCACTCAAGTCTAGATTAATTAAGAGAAGAAGATGAAGGCGGAAGCGTGATACCTGTTGAGTTCATCTTGTTACTTGATGTTGTTCTTGCCAAGGAAGGAAGAGAAGAAGAAGAAAATCAAGGAGGGGAATGTAGATTTTCTTGATGATGAATGCCCTCCTTAAAACTCAGATTATTGAGAGAGTATATAAGAATAATGTAGTGTTTCTAGGCTGATGGTAGGCCTCTATATATAGGAAACAATGGCACCTCATCAAGGGACTACACCCTTTAAATTAAGCGGTGTGAAATTACCATTCTGCCCATCATAAATAGGTAATTTCCACCTCGGGAATTCTACACATTTAATTAATATTCTATACTTTTCAATAACATTATTTTTATGATTTATACATGTACGTCTACATGTCACTTATATTTATTAAGTATACACATTTTGCAATCCATGTTCTAACAAATCAGTCACCTACTAATTGTGATATGGTCAGTAGGCTTTGTCTTGAGGGGATTTGGATTCAATAATGCGGTTGCGAAGAATAATTCTTTGGTAGTACACTACTACTGAAGTGGACAATCACATGCTTCTTTTGGAACTGCAATGTCTATGGTAATCAGGAGTGAAGGAAAACACATAAGTTATCTACGAGTTCTCGGAATACCTTATAGATTAAATCCGAAGTTCGTTGTGCGGAAGATTTCGCTTGTGCTACGAACCACGATCGTCTTGACTCTGCAATCACCACCTCTTCCCGTCCGATTCAATATCACAAGATGGATATTGAATGTTGTTCCACTCTCAAATCCCAGGCACTTGATGGTTGCCAGAGATAGTATTTCTCAGTCTGAGGAGTATATGGAATATTACGTGTTGTCTATGTTGGTTCCCATAGAGACCTGATTTATAGAATACTGGTTGGACTAAGTCATAGAGTCTCATTCACATAAGAGTCTCTATTTGACTTATCCTCCAAATTCCCCTTATCCCAGTTTGAACGTATCAGTTAGTTAGGGATAATAAATCACGTGTCTAACATCTCCCACTCGGTCAAATGGGATATGCCATATACATTCTCAAGACTCGTTGAATACTCATCTCTTCATACAGGAAGTGAGGCGTGTGACCAGACGAGAAAAGTATAAAAGGGTAGGAGTGCTATATCAAATACCATCTACCAACATAGCACGTCCTCATTAGTCAAAAAACTCGTCTATGCCCTGCACATTGTGATTACATCAATTTAAACATCTTTAACCCCTCATAAACGATGTTTAAACCCCAATCGCCTTACGTGCTCAAGATCAACCTTTTGAACCGCGTGTTCAATATGATCGTCCGGACATTGAGTCACTAAACAGAGATGTATATCATAATTTTCTTCCTTAGACCCTCATGCCAAATATCTTTAGATTAACAAATTTCCCAACAATGCTCCGCGAGGCCGACTCGTAAGTGCAAAGCCCTTAGGTCGGCATGTCAAAGTAGCATCATTAATCTTTGGATTCTCGACATAGTTCTAAGTCACATAGGCATAATGTGATCACATATTGATCACTAGAACTCACACAAATGATGAAGCAGGATCATTCAATCACTTTCTGAGGTCGAATTATAGTCACATACAGTATGAAATGTATGCTACGATGGAACTCCCACTCGAATTGGGCATGTCATACTCTAACATCGTACGAATCTTAGTCTAGTTGCCCTCATGGCATCTAACCTGAGTCCTCAAAAGCAGTCACTCTCATAGTGCCTCTTTAAGGTCTCACATTCGGACTTTCACAAGGACATTCGAAGTTATGAACCAAACACTTCGAATTGATCTATATAAAATAGGTCTCATCTTAACCGTATGTTAAGGCGATATATTATAACGTCATTTGCCACCCCCTTTAAGTGTCAAATACATTATTATCTCATCTTGCTCGCTCATATAACAACAAGGCGAATTACCCGTGTGAGAGGGCCAATTCTAGTCCTTCGGACATCTTTTTAATTAAAATGTATACCACATAATTTTCAATCAATAAACATCCCATAAACTCAACAAGGAATGAAAATGAAAAATATGTATTAAATTCAAAACAATAATGAATATAATAATGTCTGCAAGGTGTTCAAAAATAACTAATCAAATCCTACGAAGCCCTAAACACGTCATATGTTTCTGAAAAGTCTCTCTGGTCAGAGGCTTAGTCATAGGGTCGCCTAACATGCTCTCGCAGGGAATATACTTAAGAACCACCTTTCCTTCGTAATCATGTCTCTAGTGAAATGGTACTTAATGTCAATGTGTTTGGTCCTACTATGGTACTTAGGGTCCTTGGCAAACCCTAAAGCAGCCATGCTATCACAGTTAATAAGTACAGGACCATTCACATTAGGTGTGACATCAAGATGTTGTAAGAACCTCCTTAACCAAACAGCTTCCTGAACAGTGCTGAGCAAGCAATGTATTCTGACTCCATCGTGGAAAGGGATATGCTTTCCTGTTTCTTGCTACTCCAAGAAATAGCTCCACCACTAAGCATAAATGCATAACCCGAAGTAGATTTACGTTCATCTACATCTCCAGCCCAATCCGCATCGTTGTACCCTTTTAGGCTCAAGTCCCCACCTCGATAACAAAGAACCATATTTGCCGATCCGCTCAAATAGCGAAGAACCCTCTTGACCGCCCGCCAATGTGCAGGCCAGGTTGCTTTGGAATCTACTTAAAATTCCAACCGCGTGACAAAGGTCAGACGGGTGCATAACATCGCATACATCAAGCACCCAACCGCCACCGCATAAGGGGTGTTAGTCATTCTTCTCTTCTCTTCTTCATTCTTAGGGCATTGGCTTGTACTAAGGATACAACCTTTTTCCATTGGAGTGACAACGGATTTTGAGTTAGTCATACCAAAACGTTCTAAAACTCTCTTTATGTAAGTCTCTTGAGACAAACCAAGAAGTTTCTTTGAACGATCCCTAATGACCTTAACTCCAAGCACATAATTTGCTTCACCCAAGTCTTTCATCTCGAATGATGAAGATAACCACTCTTTAGTGGCATTTATCATCTCCATGTCATTCCCGGCAAGTAGTATATCATCAACGTATAATGATAAGATTAAGATCTTTCCTTGGCCCGTTTAACGTACACACAATGGTCCTCCTCAATCATCACAAAGTCAATTGAGGTTATTGCTTGGTGAAAGCGAATATACCACCTGTCTAGATGATTGCTTGAGTCCATATATGGAACGTTTGAGGCGACACACTTTGCGTTCATGTTCCTTGACTTCAAAACCCTCTCGGTTGAGTCATATAGATCTCTTCACCTAGTTCCCCATTGAGAAATGCGGCTTTAACATCCATTTGGAAAAGTTCTAAATCCATATGTGCTACTATAGCGAGAATAAGGCGAATCAAGAAAATCTCACCACCGGGAGAATGTCTCTTCATAGTCTAGACCCTCCTTTGGGTATAGCCTTTCGCCACAAGGCGTGCCTTATACTTGTCAATTGATCCGTCCGCCTTGCGCTTGACCTTGAAAACCCACTTGTTTCCAATTGCCTTACGCCTGTGCGGAAGATCAACCAACTCCCAAACCCGATTCTTGTACATAGAGGAAATTTCATCTTTCATAGCAGATGTCCATTCATCACTCTTAGGTGAAGAAATTGCTTCTTTGAATGAAGTAGGTTCACAAGCGTCTAAAGCTTCACATAGAAAAGATTCCCTTCGATCTCAAATCGACGACGAGGAATTTTTCCACGTTGACTTCTTCGCTCCGGTGGAAGACTCCCACCGGAATCAACATTCCTACTGATGATCATCTTGACTCTCATTGGCGACCACAGCTCAACCGTATGTTGATCCATTTGATCATTAGGTTGAGACAATTCCCCACCTACGCCAAGAGATGTCAAATGTTCTTCCTCCATCTCAAAGAGTTCGAATTCCTTTCGACTTCACCGATTTGTGGGAAATCATTCTCAATGAAATCGATATCACGAGACTCTATTTCACTATCCCAACTTCAGTTTTCCACCGTACATTACATAACCCTTAGAGGTATCGTAATACCTTATGAAAACACACTTGTTTCCTCTAGGGCCAAGTTTTCCAAACTTATTGGAAGTACCGTGGACATAACCCGCACAACCCCAAGGGTGTAGATGCCCCAAATTAGGCTTCTCACCTTTCCACAATTGGTAGGGGTTGTAGAGACCGATTTAGAAGGCACTCGGCTAAGGATATACGTGGCGCCATAAGCGCATCACCCCAAAACGAAATCGGGAGATTTGCTTGTGCCATCATCGACCTAACCATCTCTAACAAGGTACGATTCCTTCGTTCGCAACACCATTTTGTTGCGGAGTTCCAGAATCGTTAACCGCCTTACTATCCCCTTTTTCTCACACAATCCCTTAAATTGATCGACAAGTACTCGCGGCCCCGGCCGCTCTAAAGTTTTTAAGCTTTTATCCTTCGATTCTCTACCTCGCCAAGAAGCGCTCAAAACAATTAAGTGCTTCATGACGGTGAGAAATAAGGTAAACATAACCATATCGCGTGTAGTCATCGATAAAAGTGAGAAAATAGGAAGCACCATGGCGTGCTTTTACATTCATAGGTCCGCAAATATCCGAATGGACTAACTCTAATGGTCACATGGCCCTTTTAGCCTTACCAAAAGGCTTTCTACAGCTTTTCCCGCCAAACAAGGCTCACACACAGTAAATTAACTTTGGGAGAGAACCCAATAGTCCTTCTCTAGCCAATCTACTCATTCTCGTCCTTTCCTATATGTCCAAGTCTAGCATGCCACAACTCGTAATTAGAAGTATCATATACCACACAAGAAGTAGCATTAACGTAAGATAAAGAATCCAATAAATCTAATTTAAAGAAATTGTCTCGACAAAAAACCATGTCCCAAAACCATATTGTCAAAGCAAATATCCAATCGACTACCGCTAAAATTAAAAGAATATCCTATTTCTAGCAATTTTACTACCGAAAGTAGATTATAGCGAACTCCAGTGCGTAAAGTACTTCATGCAAAGTCAAATCAAGGCCCATTCCGCAAAAGGAGCCGGTATGAGCCAACCCCTTTCGACTTCCACTGGCTGAGCTATTTCCCATGAAAATGCTTCGCGTACTACTGAATCTTCCTATAATCTACAAATCCCGCACGATCCCACGTCACATGTTTTGTGGAGCCCGAGTCTACAATCCATTCAGGAGAGAGTCACTAACAAAACATGAGAGCAAACACAAAGTTGCATAGATCTAGGATTTAGAGGTACCTTCTCGGGCTCAGACAAGTCCGAGCAAAATGACCCAAGGTTCCACAAGCTTGTAGCACTTTTGCTTAGCAATATTCTTCTTGCCTCTCGCGTTTAGCAATCTTGCCATCTTTTGGCCCCAGTTTCGAGCCTTCTTGCCTTTATTACCCCGATTCTTACGCGCCCATTTGGCTTGCGCCGATCATCAAGAGTAACAAGAGCAAGGTCACGAGTCGCAAGACTCATCGCGCGACTTGCCTCACGGCGCCCGCCTCAAGCTCAACATGACGGAAACATCTCGCAAAAGTCTCGAATGGAGTCTCGTATGAGTCAGATCCGCCTCAAATTACTCCACGAGTCCGGCAAAGGAACGAATCACGCCTTGACTTGCCGCCATCGACAAGATACTACCAAGAAGACGAAGCTCACGAATCATACTGCATAACTCACGTAGCCGATCAGAATGGATCGTTTCGGTCAATCTTATACGATTCAAACTTGTATGTTAAGGTACGAAGCCTTGCTGCGTATGTGTTACCAAATGCAAATTTAATTTGGTCCCACATGTCCTTAGCAAGAGAGCAGTTCTCAAACCGCCCAATCAGTCGCTGCGTATGCCGCTCAACATAGTAAAGCGAGCACAACGGTCCTTCTTGACCCATGACCGAAAAGCCCGCATGTTCTCGACGGTGCCGGGCGACGGTATTGCTACCCATCTCTCGGCTCAAGCATCACAAAGGTCAAGGTTCTCAAGAACCTCTTGCTCGTTTAGCAAGTATGTGATCTTCCTTTGCCAAACACTATAATTTTTGCCATCCAATTTCTCACCCTTATTCAAATCAGCAATTACGTTCTTTGATGCCATTTCACTATAACATATTACAATACAGATATTAAGCATACAATTTTAATTCACTTTTATCATAAAAACTCAACAATAAATATACTTGTATCATACATGAAAAGGAGAGAAAATTCGCGAGGCTCGTAATCATAACCTTAAGCATGCATAATAAAAATATACTCATAATTGATTTTTAAATAAAAGAAGATATAGTGATAGAACAAATCCACCAATTAAAGCTCATTAAAATAATTTCAGCAATTCCAGAAAATTTGTATGAGACTCGTATAGTCTCAAATTTGTTTTTCATGCAAATTTATTTGTGAAAATACATCATAAAATGACATTTAAGGCACATAAATAATTCAGATTACTCAAAAAATTTGAAAAAATTCAAAACAGTGCATTATCATGTAACTATATCACAGAATTTTTTTTTATAATTTTCTGATTAATATTTTCCACTCTGATAAATAAAATTTACACAAAAACACATACAAAAATACATAAAACAGATTACTGCTCATCAAAAAATTATGGAAAAATATACTGATCTGAATAACATTATTCTAAACATACAGAAAAAATTTCATATTTTTCTGGACAGTAAAACTATTTTTCCCGAATTAATCATGCAGCAGAATACTCAATAATTCATAAAATATATTCTGATCATAAACAAATTATGAAAAATATCTCAGCATGTTTTCACAGCATATTAAACATACAGTAAAATTTACATAATTTTCTGGAAATTATAATTATTTTTAATGATTTTAATACACATGAAAAAATACAGAAAACTTATTTCTGTTACACTAAAAATTACGAAATAATTTTATACAGTGCATAACACTATTATATGCATATGATAAAAGTTTCATAATTTTCTGAGCTATTAAAATATTTTTTGATGAAATAACATGATTAAAATAAATCCATAAAATACTCAAATTAAATGGATAATATTGAAAAAACCCATGAAACAGACACAATACACATACATCAAAACAAACGCTTTGCAAGCTTGAGTTTTTCAACCCCGGTACTGTTCATCGTCTTTCTAATTAATAAATTAGGATTTTTGACAAAAACTTATTTCGCCGACCCATCTTTATAACACCATAACTCTCTTGATTTAAGTCCAAATTAAACAATTAAAGTGGCTATAGAAAGATCTCACAGCGTAGAACAAAACTTATGTTAACACTTTTTATCAGATCTGACTTTAACATCATCAAAAACAGCCATGAACATTACGAAAAAAATCATAATATCCGAAAATTAAAACTGCAATTACTCAAAATTTACATGGCCGAATTCGATGAAATTTTAGTATGTTATTCTACACATTATTATCTACGCATGGATATAAAAAACGCAGAAAACGGACAAGATTTGAATTTCGAAATCATCAAACCCAGTTGGTGAAAAAGTAGATCCGAAAAATTCAAAAAACCATGCAATCAAGACAACAATGGTGAGCACCAAGCTTTGAGGCTCTGATACCAATGAAGGAAAACACATAAGTTATCTACGAGTTCTCGGAATACCTTATAGATTAAATTCGAAGTTCGTTGTGCGGAAGATTTCGCTTGTGCTACGAACCACGATCGTCTTAACTCTGCAATCACCACCTCTTCCCGTCCGATTCAATATCACAAGATGGATATTGAATGTTGTTCCACTCTCAAATCCCAGGCACTTGATGGTTGCCAGAGATAGTATTTCTCAGTCTGAGGAGTATATGGAATATTACGTGTTGTCTATGTTGGTTCCCATAGAGACCTGATTTATAGAATACTGGTTGGACTAAGTCATAGAGTCTCATTCACATAAGAGTCTCTATTTGACTTATCCTCCAAATTCCCCTTATCCCAGTTTGAACGTATCAGTTAGTTAGGGATAATAAATCACGTGTCTAACAAGGAGCAAATACCGTGTAGTGTTTGAACTTTGATGGGATGGTTAGCCCTTATTTTTCTTCTTTTGGAACTGCAATGTTCTGTGCGTAGAATAAACTTGTTCTTTTTCTTAGGGAGAAAGATAAACTTAATTGATGACGAAGTATTTTCGTCCCGTTTGGGTCCCGCGGGATCCCGCGTCCCGCAAATGGGACGGGATGAGATGGAGTATTTTCGTCCCGTCCCGTTTTATCCCGTCCCGTTTTATCCCGTTCCCGTCGTGGGACAACGTAATTTCGTCCTGTCCCGTCCCGTATTCCCGTATTGACGGCTCTACTAGGGACAAGAACTGTCAACTATTATCCTCCTCAACCTTGTTGTTCTTCCTCACATTTTCGCTTGATAAATATCTGCTTCAACAGTAGAGTCAAAATCTCAACAAGAGAAACTCTAATCCTGTTGCTAGGGTAATTTCTTATCTTTAATTTGCTTGCTTGAAGCCTGTAACAGAATTTTGCATCACAGTTTTTTCGTCTAGGTTGATTTGTTTCATTCAGTCTGTCTGATTTTTCTGGTTCAAGTATTTTGCTTTTCTTTCTTTGGTAATCTATCTATAGGAATGGCAATGGGGGCAGTTCGGGACAGTTATACATCGTATCACTCCCATTTCCCAATTCAATTTTGTGCCCCATAACCGCCCCATTTCCCAGAGGGTAATCAATTTTCCATACCATACCCATTCCTCACGGGTAGCAGTTAATCGGGGAATCCCCGCGGAAAATTAGTCAAACTAATATTTTGTTTTAAAACACTTTAGCGATAAAAAAAAAACTACAAAATTAACTTTGATAAAGGATAATTTTTCTACTTAAACTCATATAATATTTTGTTTTAAAGCACTTTAGCGATAAAAAAAAATTCAAAAATTAATTTTGATAAAAGATAATTTTTCTACTTAAACTCATATAATCACATTCATAAGAGCTCAAAAAAAATTAAATAGTTGGTTTCTCTTCTTTTTCTTTACTTTGATATCCCTGAAATATATAAAAAATAAGTGTTAGTCCATTTTGCGATAATTTTTTGACAATATAAAATATGGGTACGAAATTTGGGTGTCTACAAATACATTTTATATAAGAATTTAACACATACTGGTAAAACAATTATGATGTTTATATCATGAAAAATACTTATATGAATAGGGTAAAATTATATTACTAAAATAAGCAGTTCGGGTAATATTCGGTTCATGTAATGGGGCGGATAATGCTAATACCAAAACCAAACTGTTTCCCACTTTTTCATTTCGATTATTTCTCATTACCCGTCTCATATTCAGTCAAATCAATTAATAACCATCAATTTCAATTCAATTCAATTCAATTCGAATATTCACGATTTCGATTCAAAATTGTCATCCCTATCATTCTAGTTGATATATGCGTAAATTAGTTGCTGTTATAGAGCTCTTTCTTGTGGATTTGTTGCACAAATATCCAGATATTTAAAACCACCTCATTTGTTCTTTTATTATTTTCTTGTGGATGTGTGCCTTAAAAAAGTTGCCAACAGGCACATTTGTTTGCAAATGACTCTGGGTAAACTTCTGGTTAAACCAACATGACTGCCTTTCTCCTAACAACTTGTTCTTATTTGACTATAAACAATTTTTTTTTTTTTTTTTTTTTTTGAGTGTGTTGACTTTGTCAACTGTTTTGTAGGGTCGAAATGGGCTTTTTCGTGCTTTTCATGTTTGGGCCGCATGAGTCCATGGGCCGGGCCAAAGAGACCCAATTTTTTTCGGGCCTTCTAATTTGAGGCCCAGACCCTTAAAAAATCGGGTGGGCTGAACCGGGCCTATGAGCCGGATTCAATTTTGACATCTCTATTATCATATGGCGAGGACTATGGAAAATCCTAAGCTTGCCTACGTTTGTTTGATTTTATTCTTATTCATCATTTCTCCTCCGATAAAGTCGGAGGTTTAATTTCAAAATCATTTTATAATGAGAGAAATGATTCAGAATTTTATACCGTATAATCATTGTTTCACTTGTTAATTTTCGATACGAAATAATTACTCCAACACACTCTCTAATAATGGGACTAGAAAATCTTATACTTACGCCCCGTTTGTTTCACCGTAAAACATTTTTCGGAAAATGTTTTTCGTAAAATAATTCGTTTTCCGTTGTTTGATTGTTTTTCGAAAAAGCATAAAACATTTTCCGTTGTTTGGTTGTTTTCCGGAAAATGGAGAAAACGTTTTCCGAAAAACATTTTACGCCCTTCTTAAGTAAAACGACTTACTGACCTTGTCCTAAGTAAAACATTTTCCGAAAAATGGTGCCTAAACATACCAAAAGTGTCGAGCTGGGCCAAGCGAGTAAAGCCCAGTCCTCAAACAATTACTGCCCTCATATTCTCAGTGGGCTAGGCCCAATTATTACATGACTCAAGGCCCATCTTATTGATCAGTCGACTTAAGTTCATTGTCCGGCCTATTAGGTCCCGACCTAACTTAGTCCGACCTTACGATCCAAGTTCCACTTCGGGTACGATCTAGCTCTACCCGTCAGTCAGGTCGACCCAACCTCAAGTGGCGACCTCGACCTGCCAAGCAAACGTCGACCTAACAATCACCGGCGCACGTGCAACTATTCTTTCCATAACTGGTTCCCTATAATTCAGAAGTCATCCTTGGGCACGTTCCCTCAACGTGTAACTGTCCCATAAATTACGGAGCTCATGTAGCCCCACCAAATATACCACTCACATCAACTATAAATACAGGACAACCACAACGATTCTAAGGTAACTGCAATTTTGTTATCTGAATATCATCTTTGTTCAATACATTTTTGCTCTCCAATACATATACTTACTCTCACGCTCGAGGGTCTAAGCCGGAGACACATCCGGCTAGTCGTGGGTTCTGGTTTCAGGTCAAGGAGTCAGGTGAATAGTCCTGCCACTTGGAGGAAGATTGATAAGCACATTTCCTGCGGCATCAGTTTAGTTCCATTGCCGAGAACTCGTGCATACTTGACCTCGAAAACTTTTTCAACCTACAATCATGGTGACTTCTGATGGACATGTCTCTGAGGCCTCACTTGAACACAACGAAGGGAACAACAACGCCAATGCAAACACTGGAAATGCTGATTTGCCTCCTCCCCCTCCACCGCGCCAGTACGTTAGGGCAACTCGATCTAACAGTGTTGCTGATGGCAGGGGATTGCCAGACGGAAGGAGGGACAAGCGACCTATAGAAGGACAGGGAGCACCACCTCCGCCAAAGCGTCAAATAGGGCAAATGAATGCTGGAAACAGGGCAGGTCCCTCATCCAATCCCCTAAGCAGAAAGGAGATGCTGTTAGAACGAGCTCAAATTCTAGCAGAATTAATAGCAATGGAGGAAGCAAAACAGGCTGATAGAAGGTCAGAGAGGGTGGCTCCCTCTAAAGTTTCTAACAGGGAGCATGCTAGGAGTGCTAGGCCGAATGAGACCGTGGGACAGAATGTCGAGCAAAGGATGGTGCTGCGGTCTCAATCACCTATTCATGTTTCGAGTGATGATCTGAGGGCCAGCCTCAACAGGAATAGAGAGCAGGAAGCTCAGTCAGATCTAAGGCGACAACTAGAGGCAAGTCGAAGCTTACGTGGATCACCGGCCAGGACACAAAGGTCGCAGTCCCACAGGGAAAGGAATGGGCACATGTCGCCTATAAGAGAAGGTAGGCGCAGGTCGCCACCTAGAGATAATAGGCGCAGGTCGCCACCGAGAGGTGATAGGCGCAGGTTGCCGCTCAGAGATGATAGGCGCAGGTCGCCAACTCAGTCAGTGAGGTCACCTTCTCACAAAGATAGGAAGGGCAGAGAGATAACTCCCCCTAGAAGCGACAGACACAGAGCCAATTCTAGGAGAGAGAATCACCATGAAGAGAGGCAAAGGTCAAATGATGTCTCCCACGTTAGAGACGACAGGCCAGATGCTAGAGAATGGCTCCTATGGAAGAAAAATTTTGAGCAATGGGAAGCTGATAAGAAGGAAGGCGCTGGAAAGGATGAGCGGGAAGGTTTTGCTCTTTGACCTTTGGCCAAGGAGTTGCTCAACTGTCGACCTCCTCCAGGTTTCAGATTGCCAGTCCTAGAAAAATATTCAGGTGCAACCAACGTCAAAAGCCATATACAGCACTTGGAGGCTACTATGTGCTTTGTCTCTGTAGCGATGCGTGAATTTTTTAACATCTTTTGAGTCGCCACTTATTATTTATTTAGGAAAACAACAAGAAAAACCTTTTTTTGATTTAAAATAGATTTGAGGGTTCGGGGGTTAAGTTATGGAATGGGAAGGTCGAGGAGCACCCATTCCACCCAATCCGGAGATCGGTCTTGCCAATTGAGTATTACCAATCTTTTCAATTAATAAGAACAAGAAAATCCTAATCAATTTCTTGATTAGGAATGTCGAATTATATGCTTCGAGATCACCTTCATCAATTGAAGGGACTCTAGGCCAATCCTTTTGATGGGATTACACCACTCTAAAAGCCAATAGAGAGAGATTGAGAAGAAGAGAGTAAAAGTATAGGAGTTTACCTAGCGTTTGGTAGGTATTTGATTTAGAACGTGGTTCTAAAATGTCTTCTCGGTCGAGAATTGATTCGGGCAGAGTTTCGACTCAATATGAGAGTCAAATCTTGATGCGGACAGAGCTTCACCTCAATCCTTGATTCGGGTTTTGATATTTGTTGATCAACAAGGTTGATAAACAAACTTTAGGTGATTTTGTGTGATTTTAGGGTGATTTTGTAGGAATCTTTCAGGGAGAGAAACCAACAAAATGTGTGTGTTGTGTGTTTTCGATCGTGGATTGGGGACCTTTCAATCTAAAACTGTTAGGGTGAAATACTGAAAGTCATCAGGTATTTATAGGAGTTTAAGAGGTAGAGGTGGAGAGGTAAAACACTCCTAGGAAGGTTCCAGAACTCAGATATGATTGGAGAACCGGATTAGATAATGTTTATCAAGAAAAGAGTTTGAAACGGAGAAGGATTGTGATTCTGCATATTCTGCAGAGGGGTTGTCTCGCGCGAGACATGTATGTCTCGTGCGAGACAGCTAGTCGGTTGACTATTTTGTCCTCTTCAGTTATTCCGTTAGTCAGTTAGGTCCAAAACTAACGAGGTTAGTTAGAAACTTAACGAAATATGACAAAACTAATATGCTTTCATCAAAACACAAAAGAGAGACGAAGAGTAGTGTAATCATGAATTATTGGTTCAGAATGGGGTGTCTACAGAGCCCCTCGGCGATAAGACTTATGAAAGAAGTCATGTCGTCGATAGAAAAGACATCATTCTGAACATTGGGATGGTCGTGCCGCACGGCTGCCTACGTATCCCTAAGAGAGAATCAGACCAAACGTAGTTCGACTCTAAAACACTAAAAAGGCTATTTTAGGTATTTTGAAAAGCATTTTTGAAAATTGAAGAGGGATTTTTTTTTTGAAAAGGTAAAATCATACTGAGGAATCAAGGACTTGACCCAATTCTGAAGATACCTGTTTGTTGATGAAGTTGTTGAAGTGAGCCGCCCGAGGTTACTGACGTTGCCGTTGTTGCCGAGGTCACGGACTTTGTTGTCGTTGCCGAAGTCACGGACTTTGAAGTTTATTGCGGTCACAGACTTTGTTGTGGTTGCCGAGGTCACGGACTTTGAAGTTTGCTGCCGTCACAGACTTTATTGATGTTGCCGAGGTCACGAACTTGAAGTTTGCTGCCGTCACAGACTTTGAAGATGTTGCCGAGGTCACGGACTTGAAGTTTGCTGCCGTCACATACTTTGAAGTTGTCGCCGAGGTCACGGACTTGAAGTTGCTGCTGTCACAGACTTTGCTGGTGTTGCCGAGGTCACGGACTTGAAGTTCTTGCCGCCGTCACGAACTTTCTTTGGTGTCGCCGAGGTCACGGACTTGAAGTTTGCTTTGCCGTCGCGAGACTTTGTTGATGTCGCCGAGGTCACGGTCTTGAAGTTTCTTGCCGTCGCGAACTTTGATGATGTTGCCGAGGTCACGGACTTGAAGTTGTCGGTTGAGATGAAGGTTCTGTCGGCCCCTGTAATGCAAGGATATATGCATGCTGGTCTCGGATAGACCCGAATGATTCTTACCTTCCTGCACCTATCAGCACATAAAAGATTCCAAGTAGAGATTTTTTTTTCAGATTTTAGTTGTTTGACTGGACTTACGTGGTGGTGCTCACGTCTGTTCGTGTAAATGGCCAGTTGGTCGTTTTTGTGGTGAGTTTATGTATGAGTATATGGTATATGGAAATGTAGGGACATTTGTATAGATTGATATTTGAGAGGGGTGAAATATATGAGTGAACTTGTGTTTGACAAGTTGGGACCAAATCAGGTTTATGCAGAATCTGTTGCTAGTCAGCGAGAGTACTGTACTTGTTTCTTCATTGTTGATTCTCCCTTGAGTCGTGTCTCTAGGAGGCAAACGTCGATTGTCATAATGGCTTTATGTCTAAGGCCCTTTGCTGTCTCAAGCCTCGAGAATTGATTAGGGCAGAGTTTCGACTCAATATGAGAGTCAAATCTTGATGCGGACAGAGCTTCGCCTCAATCCTTGATTCGGGTTTTGATATTTGTTGATCAACAAGGTTAATAAACAAACTTTAGGTGATTTAGGGTGATTTTAGGGTGATTTTGTAGGAATCTTTCAGGGAGAGAAACCAACAAAATGTGTGTGTTGTGTGTTTTCGATCGTGGATCGGGGACCTTTCAATCTAAAATTGTTAGGGTGATATACTGAAAGTCATCAGGTATTTATAGGAGTTTAAGAGGTAGAGGTGGAGAGGTAAAACACTCCTAGGAAGGTTCCAGAACTCAGATATGATTGGAGAACCGGATTAGATGATGTTTATCAAGAAAAGAGTTTGAAACGGAGAAGGATTGTGATTCTGCATATCCTGCAGAGGGGTTGTCTCGCGCGAGACACGTATGTCTCGTGCGAGACAACTAGTCGATTGACTATTTTGTCCTCTTCAGTTATTCCGTTAGTTAGTTAGGTCCAAAACTAACGAGGTTAGTTAGAAACTTAACGAAACATGACGAAACTAATATGCTTTCATCAAAACACAAAAGAGAGACGAAGAGTAGTGTAATCATGAATTATTGGTTCAGAATGGGGTGTCTACAGTCTCTCACGAGGACGACATGATGTGCAAGGCACTTACAAGCACACTCACTGGGGCAGCCCTTACTTGGTTCAATGGTTTGTCACCAGGTTGCATCTCGACTTGGACCTACATGAGGAAGAAATTTCTGGAACGCTTCTCGACTGCTGGAGCTAGGAAGATGACAGTCACCGATCTAAATAACTTGGTGCAAGGGAAAAATGAAAGCTCGATGAGCTACTACACCAAGTTTAAATAGATGGTCGACAAGATCGAGGAAGATCTCACAGACAGGGAGGTGATCAATTGTTTCAGGAGTGGAATTACTTCTGCAGATATGGACTACGAGCTAACAGTTCGGACAGTTACTACTCGCCAAGAGTTGTTCGAGAAGGCCTACAATGTGGCTTTGGCCGAGGAAAGAAAAGAGAAGAAAAATGGGAAAGGCCCCAAGACTAAGGTTGCTGATGATAAAAAGGACTCAGCCAAGAATGGGGAAAACAATAAGAATGGCAAGAACAGAACCAGGGCGACTGAGAAAGTGCCCAAAGCTTTCACTCCCCTAACGGTGAGTCAAACCGAAATAATGAACGCGGTTGAGATAGCCCCACCTGCCCCTGTGAACCCGGCAAATAAGTTCAGAAGGGTTAACACCAAGTACTGCGAGTATCACAAGGATACGGGCCATACCACGGAGGATTGTATGAGCCTGAAGCGTATCATTCAGAGGATGGTCGATCAGGGAAGGCTCGACGCATACGTGAAAAGGCCTCAAGCGGGCAGCGGTGAGCGACCTACGGGTGGACATCCAGAGCCAAGACAACCTAGGATGAATTTGGGCGTTATCACTGAGCAAGCCAGCAACACAGCCATCAAGCATAAGATTTTCCAGCTCAACAAAGCCCCACATGTGCCGCCAAGGAGCTACGTCAGGGACAAGGTGATTAGCTTTTATCCGAACGAGCTAGCAACTAATATGGCGGCTAGAGAGCAAGTTCTCGTCATCCCAGGACTCATTTATGGATGTACGACGAGCAGACTCTTAGTCGACACGGGGGCCTGCAAGGATATTCTGTTCTATAAAACGTTTCAGGAGATGGGTCTCTCGAATGAGCAGCTCGAGCGGTATGATGGCAGATTGGAAGGCTTCACCAACCATCGGGTCGATCCCAAAGGACAGATCGAGCTAGACATTGACCTAGGCCAACACCCCTACAGGGTCGTTTCCAAGGTAAAATTTATTGTTATTGATGTGAACAGTGATTATGCTGCTATACTTGGTATCCCTGGCCAGGTCGCACTTGGAATGGTGGCCTCAATTCCCCATCAGCGAGTTAAATTCCCCACGCCAGCTGGGGTCGACTGTGTACAAGGCACAACTCGAGCATACCTTGATCATGTCCTTCGAGAAAGAAAGAAGAGGGAACTGGAGGTTGAAACTGCGGAAGGATACCTAAAGTTGTCTCAGTCAGTCACCAAAACTACCCGACTATCTACGATCACCATTGTGGAAGAGTCGACCTATCACTCACATGACGAGATCAAGACTGAGTCGACACGTCACTCTGAAGTCACCATGGTCGATCCGGATACAGTTATAGTCGACCAAGTCTCTATAGGCAAGCTATGCTTCCAGATCGACAATAACTCGGGGGCCGCCACCAGTGAGATTGCAGATGAACTGGATGAGATGATAGCCGAGGAAGCTCCCCACTTGGGAGCCAGGGAAAGACAGAGGTAAGAGAGATTATCATTGAAACCCTACAATTCAGAGATGGTCCAGAGCTAGAGCCTGTAGACGAGCTGGAAGCGGTGATTACAAATCCTTCCTATCCCGAGCAGAAAATTCAGATTGGAAAGCAATTATCACCTGAAGAAAGGTTGGAGATTGTCGAGCTACTCAAAGAAAGCAATGACGTCTTTGCATGGCGAGTGGAAGATATGAAGGGGATCAAGGAGGAGGTCACTGTGCATAGACTAGAGGTCAACCCGACCATAAAGCCCAAACCCCAGAAATTGAGAAGCTTCGCTCATGACAAAGAGAAGGCTATAAAACTTGAGGTACAAAAACTTTTGAGTGCAGGTATCATATAGGAGGCCACACATACAACCTGGTTAGCCAATGTGGTCATGGTGAAGAAGTCAAATGGCAAATGGAGAATGTGCGTCGACTTCACCTACCTCAATCTTGCTTGCCCAAAAGACAGCTATCCCCTCCCTAGAATTGACAAGCTCATTGATTCCATTGCTGGCCATTCCACCCTCAGCTTTCTAGATGCCTACTTAGTCTATCATCAGATCAAGATGCACGAGGATGACATCGTGAAGACATCTTTCCAAGCAGCTGGAGGCATCTATTGCTACACTATGATGCCATTTGGGTTAAAGAATGCAGGTGCGATCTACCAAAGAATGGTGAACAAAGTCTTTGATTCACAGATTGGCCGAAACATGGAGGCTTACGTCGATGATATGGTCATCAAAACAAAGACCGGGCGTCATGTAGTCGACCTAAAGGAAACGTTCGCCAATCTACGAGCAAACGACATGAAGCTTAATCCAAGCAAATGTGTCTTTGGGGTAGCAGCGGGCAAATTCCTTGGCTTTATGGTGTCCCAGCGAGGTATTGAAGCCAATCTAGAGAAGATCAAGGCTCTAGTCGACATGAAGGAGCCCACAAGTATAAAGGAGATGCAGCGACTTAATGGTAGGGTGGCAGCTCTAGGTCGTTTCATAGCCAAGTCGGCGAAAAGATCTCTCCCCTTCTTCAAAGCTTTGAGGGGGACGGAAAATTTTGAGTGGACGGCCGAATGTCATTCGTCGTTCCAATATCTTAAGGAGTACCTCGCTACTCCTCCTCTATTGACCAACCCGACTACTGGAGAGACCTTGTTTTTGTATCTGTCTGTGGGTGATCCATCAATTGCAGCAGTCTTAGTTCGAGAAGAGGAGGGGCTTCACAAGGCCGTGTACTATGTTAGCAAGGCCCTATCGGATGTTGAAGGCAGGTACTACAATGCAGAGAAGGTCGCATATGCCTTAGTCGTAGCCTCGAGGAAGCTGCGAGCTTACTTTTTAGCTCATCCTATTGTTGTGCTCACGAATACACCCTTGAGAAAAATTCTACACAAGCCAGAGAGTTCAGGTCGCTTACCCAATTGGTCAATTGCTCTCACAGAATTCGACATTGAATATCGACCTCGAAAGGCATTGAAGGCTCAGGCCTTGGTGGAATTCTTGGTCGAGCTGACGTTCCCCAAGGAAGACAGCGAGGTGCGAGCTCAGAAAGAGAAAGTTAAGGGGAAAGAGCCAGAGTCCCAGCTCGTCACTTCTTTACCCGACGATTGCTGGAAGGTCTACTCAGATGGGTCAGCTACGAAGAATGTTAGTGGAGCTGGGATAGTACTGATCGAACCAGAGTCTGGGACGGTCTATGAGGAAGCATTGAGGTTCAAGTTTGAAGCCTCCAACAACCAAGCAGAGTACGAAGCTTTGGTTGAAGCCATCGAGTACGCCAAGTGCTTTGGAGCGACTAAAATCATGGCATATTGTGACTCCCAGTTAATAGTCAATCAGATCAGAGGGGAATATGAGGTGCTAAACTCCACCTTGATCAAATACTACGACCTGGTAAAGGAGATGATAAAAGACCTGGAGTTTTGGGAAATTCAGAGGATTGGTCGAGAAGACAATGAATTAGCCGTTCGAGCCATATGAAGAACCTATTTCCTACCTTGAGAACCCATCATATGAAAGGGTTCAAATTCAGTGTGTGGAAGACACTTCGAGGAATTGGGTTTATAACAAGTGTTGGATCGAAGAAATGAAGGCGTACTTAGAGACAGGCGAGCTCCCTGAGGACGAGAAGACAGCTCGAGCTACCAAAAAGAAATCTCCAAGATACGTAGTGCAGGGGGACATGCTGTTCAGGAGATCTTACACTAGACCCTTATTGAAGTGTATTCACCCCCAGGAGATCACTCAGTTAATGCATGAGGTGCACAGTGGAATTTGTGGTGGACACCCGGGGGCCAGAACTTTAGCCGACAAATTGATCACTTTGGGGTACTACTGGCCACACATGAGAGCTGACACTCATGATTTCGTCCAACAATGCGACCAATGTCAAAGGTTTGCCAACCTGCCTCATCTGCCTACGACTGAGCAAACTCCAGTGATCGCTGCTTGGCCGTTCGATATGTGGGGCGTCGACTTAATTGGACCCTTCCCTCCCGCCCGGGGAAACTGCAAGTATGTGATCGTCGCCATTGATTATTTCACCAAGTGGGTCGAAGCAAAGCCACTAGCTCGCATCACAGAGGAAAATGCTATCAACTTCATACATGACTTCATCTGGTGTCGATTTGGGATCCCTAGAGCTATAGTATCAGATAATGGCTTACAGTTCTCCAGAGCTTTCGAAGAAGAAATGAATCGAGTAGGGATCAAGCATTGGCAGTGATCTGTTGCCTATCCTCAAGGAAATGGGCAAGTTGAAGCAGCGAATAAGCTCGTCCTATCTTCACTAAAGACGGGCTTAGTAGGGCGACGCAGTAATTGGTTGGACGAACTCCCCCTTGCTCTTTGGGCAGTTCGCACAACCACTCGGGGGCCTACAGGGGAAACCCCATTTGCTCTAGCATATGGGTTGGAGGCCATGGCTCCAGCCGAGCTACGATTTCCTACAGCCAGAGTGGTCTTCTTTGATCAAGAACAGAACAACACCAACAGGTTGATCGACTTGGATTTAATCGACGAAAAGCGAGACACAGCCTACTTACGAATGGTCAACTACAAGCAAAAGACAAAGAGTTACCATGATACGAAGGTGAAGATGAGATCATTCCAATTGGGTGACCACGTGTTAAGAAAGATCGAGGCAACAGGAAAGAGAACCCAACAGAACAAGCTATCTCCCAACTGGGAAGGTCCCTATATTGTTACTCGAGTCATCAAGGAGGGGACTTACATGATTGCTCACCCAGGATGTGAAGAGTTGAAGCATCCATAGCACGCCACTCATCTCATCAAATACTACTTCTAGTTCAGCTCTATAGTTCAGTTCAAAGTCAATACAGTTTTCAAGCTTGAATTTGTCATAGTTCTAGCCTTCCATTTGATGTAAGCGTGTTCCTACTTCAATAAAAATCGCAGTTCTATTCGACCAAACATTGTGTTACACTAATTTCAACAAGCTCAACTCCTACTCAGCTTCGTTTTAACAAGCTCGATTCTTAATCAGCTTTGTTCCTTTAACAAGTCCGACTCTTAGTCGACTTCGTTCTAACGAGCTCGACTTTTAGTCAGCTTCGTTCTAACAAACTCGATTCTTAATCAGCCTTGTTCCTTTAACAAGTCCGACTCTTAGTCGACTTCGTTCTAACGAGCTCGACTCTTAGTCAGCTTCGTTCTAACAAGCTCGATTCTTAATCAGCCTTGTTCCTTTAACAAGTCCGACTCTTAGTCGACTTCGTTCTAACGAGCTCGACTCTTAGTCAGATTCGTTCTAACAAGCTCGATTCTTAATCAGCCTTGTTCCTTTAACAAGTCCGACTCTTATTCGACTTTGTTCTAATGAGCTCGACTCTTAGTCAGCTTCGTTCTAACAAGCTCGATTCTCAATCAGCTTTGTTCCTTTAACAAGTCTGACTCTTAGTCAGCTTCGTTCTAGTAAGCTCGACCCTTAGTCAGCTTTGATTTCTTAAACTGGATCGACACTTAGTCAACCACGTTTACAAAATCAATACAAGTCTAAGGTCGACTGAGTTATCAAAATCAGCTCGACCAAAGTCTTAGAGCGACTTAGTCGTCCTAGTAAATCTGGCTCGACATTCAAGATAAAAGGTTTTGATCAAAGAAAAATACATTCAAGCGAAGGTTAGCTATGATTAAATATGACTAGACGTGTCCATTTTATAAACCGAACCGGCCAACCGGGAGGTTGAAAACCGGCCAAAACCGGTCAAAACCGGTCAACGGCGGTTAACCGGAACCGGCTAACCGAAACCGGTAATTGGCCGGTTCGGTTAAGGTTTGAAATTTTGAAAAACCGGCCAACCGCCGGTTAACCGCCGGTTTTGGCTTGCTCGGCCGAGTCATATGAGTTGCTCGGCCGAGCATAACCTTCCAGTAGTGTTAATTTCCAATAACGGTCATGCTCGGCCGAGTCATATGAGTTGCTCGGCCGAGCAGAACGCCAGAACTCATTCCAACGGCTACTTTTTCAAACTAGCCGTTATGTTCACCACCACCACCACCACCACCACCACCACCACTACTACTACCAGTACCACCACCACCACCGCCACCACCACCACTACTACCACTACTACTAGTACTACCACTCCTACTAGTCTACATACACCACTACCATCACCACCACCACCACTACCACCACCACTACTACCACCACCACTACTACCACCACCACCACTACTACTACTACCACTAGGTCCACTACTACTACTATCACCACTACTACTACCGCTACTACTACCACTCCTACCAATACCACTACTACCAGTCTACACCACCACCATCAGCACCACCACCACTACTACTACCACTACTACTACCACCACCACCACTACTACTACCACTACTACTACTACCACCACCACTACTACCGCTACCACTACCACTACCACCTCTACCACTCCTACCAATACCACTACTACTAGTCTACACCACCACCATCACCACCACCACCACTACTACTACCACTACTACTACTACCACCACCACTACTACCGCTACCACTACCACTACCACCTCTACCACTCCTACCAATACCACTACTACTAGTCTACACCACCACCACCAACACCACTACTACTACCACTACTACTACTACCACCACCACTACTATCGCTACCTACCACTACCACTACTACCGGTCTACATCACCACCATCACCATTCACCATCACCACCAACACCACTACTACTACCACTACTACTACTACCACCACCACTACTATCGCTACCTACCACTACCACTCCTATCAATACCACTAGGTCCACTACTACCAGCCTACCACCACCACTCCTACCAATACCCTCGTTATAATTGTATTTTAATTAATAAAATTTAAGGGTACCGTCGCTTTTTTCTTTTATATACTTTCGTTTCTTTTGAAAAAGTTAAGTTTTATTTCTTTCAAAATTCATAACTTTTTTTTTATAAACCTTTTTCAAAAAATGTATGTAGTAAACTTAAGTCTAAAATAGTCTTATTTATCCAAAAAAAATTGAAGAAAATTAAAAGTTAACTTTTTTTCAAAAAACCGTTAAATTTTATTTCTTTAAAAATTCATAACTTTTTTTATAAACCTTTTTGCAAAAAATGTATGTAGTAAACTTAAGTCTAAAATAGTCTTATTTATTCAAAAAAAAATTGAAAAAAATTAAAAGTTAACTTTTTTCAAAAAACCGTTAAAAAATTAACTGAAAAATGATATGCTCGGCCGAGCAACACCAAAGACTCGGCCGAGCAACCCTCAACCCCTAAACCCTAAAAGGGTTGCTCGGTCGAGCGACACCAAAGACTCGGCCGAGCAACCCTCAAAACCCTAAACCCTAAAAGGGTTGCTCGGCCGAGCAACACCAAGGACTCGGCCGAGCATATCCAAACCGTCAAACCGGAGGTTAACCGGATAACCGTTAAAACCGTGAACCGCCTAAACCGTAACCGGTCTAGCCGGTTAGGCGGTTCGGTTCCGGTTGGGGATTTTGGAGTTTTCAACCGCCGGTTTTCAACCGGCTAACCGGCGGTTTTTGGAACCGGCCACGTCTAAATATGACTAAGCCTCCCAAAACGGGCCAAGACTATAGCAAATAAAAGTTACGAGGTATTATGCCTCCCAAAAGCTGGTGAAATTACCCGGATTTTCGCGCGATGCGAAAAGCAATTTGTCTTTCGCGGGGTGTTGGTGTCTGAGACCTCGCTTCTCGGGAAGGAATGAGGAGTCACCACACGGTTTTTGTATTTTGAGCCCAAATGTTGAGAAACGGCTTTAGTGAAAATGGTGTCGTTTTTATTGGTAGCAAAAACATAGGAAAAAGCTTTGAAAACAGGGGGTCATTTTTATTTGTAGCAAAAACGAGTAAAAGGCTATTTGGTACCAGAGATTGTTAGGTTCGGAGGTCATGTTACGTTTCGGGAAGAGTGTTACGAGATCACCCGAAACGCCTGGTATGACGAGTCTTTCTACCTTTCTTAAAATCGTGTGTGTGTGTGTGTTTGTATTTTGAAATGGGGGCTTGAATGACAAGCTTAATCTTGGTTTGAATGTCAAATGTTGATTAGGTGACCTGTTTGAAAAGGCGAGCGTTTGAATGACAAACGTCGGTTTTGGAAGTGTTTTAGGAAAAGTGGCGTGAATGCTGATTTTAACTGTTTATCTTAAGTGTCAAATGTTGACTTTTAAGAAAAGAGCGTTTGAATGTCAAACGTCGGATTTTGAGTTTGGAAGATGAGCGTTTGGATGCCAAACGTCATTTCGCGCTTTTGAAAGAGAGTTCGAAGGTCGAACTCCGGTTTTGAATCGGGTATGTCATTGTTAACGATTTTACGGGAAAAACGTATTAAATGATTTTGAACGTCAAAAGTTTGCTTTTAAGTTTGAAGATGAGCGTTTGAATGCCAAATGTCATTTCGCGCTTTTGAAAGAGAGTTCGAAGGTCGAACTCCGGTTTTGAACCGGGCATTACATTGTTAACGATTTTACAGGTAAAAAGTATTAAATGATTTTACGATCAATGAATCGGGTTGCGACTTGGACTTTGAAAAGGTAAATACTATCACGATCCAAACGGGTCGGACTTGTCAAATGACAGTATTTAAATACGGTATCGACGGAATCAAATGATCCGGAGTTGTAAAGTACGATGACGAGCCAAATGACTCGGAATTGTAAAGTACGATTGACGAGCCAAACGACTCGGAATGGGAAAGTTGCATGAAATGTAAAGGACGTTCGACGGATCAAACGGTCCGGAATTGTAAATTACAGAAATTTAAATGACGATCGACGGATCATACGATCCGGAGTTTTAAATGACATAAAAGTAAACGGAACGGGGTCGGAACGCCGTTTTAACCCGAGATTACTTCTCTTACGGGAAGAGAAGAGGATCTAGGGGCTAAAACGTATCGGACCCCGTTAGACGGAGGCGCCTACATTTCAATAACGTCGTCCGAAACGGTTGTAGCGTCTGGCGCGTAAACCGAGACGAAACGAGAGTTTCAAAGAGAGAGGGAGCTACCTATGGCTAGGGTCGTCTCCTTTGGCTCGGGGGCCGTATACGGGATACAAAAGTGTGTTTGGAACGCTGTTTTGAGGTGGCGGGGGTTGTATTTGATCGAAATACAAAGTTTTCACGCAAAACGAGGTAAAACCGGGCTCGGGAAGGGGGAGAACCAGTTTAGGCCGTGGCTATGGTGAAAATGGAGAGTGATTTTGTTGTTGTAAATGGCTTTGACAGCCTTGGTATTTATAGGGGTAATTTCATGAAGAGTCCGGACGGACTTAACCTGAAATTGAGGGGGTTTTTGTGGTATCTTGGCAATTGGAGGGACTTGTTGGCAATTTCTGAGAATCTGCAAATGAGTCCGGCCGGACTGAGTCTGCAATCCAGGGGTATTTTTGTCTTTTCACTTTGAAATTGATTGAAGAGTGACTAGGGAGCTGTGTTGGTGTTATGCCCTA
Organism: Adenophora triphylla var. japonica; assembly: GCA_022495995.1. NCBI lineage: Eukaryota > Viridiplantae > Streptophyta > Magnoliopsida > Asterales > Campanulaceae > Adenophora > Adenophora triphylla. Next base: position 92,152 of record JAFEMH010000490.1, read on the forward strand.
TCTGATATGTTTATATGATAATCTGGATGCTATAAATTTCTGGAAATAAAATTTATAGGGCTATGCTAGATTAAATCATTGTTTATGATGCATGCTTAATTAATTCAAATGTGTTTTTATTAATTGTTGCGATGCATGAATTAATTGTTCTTAAGTGTTAAGATTTTTATTAGATGTTTAGTTGAAACATTGATTCATAGTTTCCTAACATGTTTAGATTTAGACATTGTAAATTTTGGATTTTATGATTGTTTATGGAAACAAGTCATAATTACGCGAAATTTAAAAGGAAACTGATTGTTTATAAAAGGTAGTGATTATGTTGCCAAATCAGAGCTGATTTCTAATTGTGCATGACTAGGAGAGTTCTGTCTAAGGAAGAGTTGGTACTTAAGTAGTCCTTGTGGCTCACCTATCTTCACGGGAACTCACACAGTGCATGATTATGACTATCTTTGCTGATATGCTTATAATCTACCTTAAAGAACCTTCATTTAACTTTTAAGTTCTTTATGCCAATCCATGATTAAAACACTTGAGACCACTCGGATAGTTTTGGGTGGGCTTGCCATAGCAAGGTGCTTTGATTCTATTCCGTTTGCGAGCAAGATGAGGAAATGGTGGTTCCTATACGTTTAAAGTGGATGAACTTAATTGGGTTATCAAAATGGTTTTGGACCAAGGCATAAGATGAGATTAAAATATGCTTAGACATATGATGTCTTAAATAAATCTCATAAAAGATCCTAAGAGTCATATACGATATGATTGATGTTTTCTACCTAATTAGTTTAATCTTGAGTGGTGCGCCATAGCGTACTTGAGATTAAATTAAAGATGGATCTTAGTCCTAAGAGTCATATACGATATGATTGATGTTTTTCTACCTAATTAGTTTAATCTTGAGCGGTGCGCCATAGCGTACTTGAGATTAAATTAAAGTTGGATCTTAGCCCATTAAATGCATATTATGCTTATTAGCATTGGAAGGTGTATGATTTAATGGGAGTATTTGTAAAATACATTATTTGCTCTTAAATGATAAATGTGTTGATATTGATATGTGTTCATATAATTTGTATATTTTGTTGTAAAAGTAGCATTACATAATGATAATTGCGATTCGTCCTTATGAAGGACAAAGTTCGAAAGGAACAATACATAATGTGTACGTTCTTGACGAATCCGTTCCTACTGAACCCATTGCAAATGTTGCAAAGGGAAAATAAGGAAGCAACATTAGAAACATATTGATGATTTTGACAATATTGCTTGCCTTGTATTTGCCACCATGTTTAAAGGCTCTTATGAAGAACCTTGAGCACATGATAACTATTCTTTTGTTCTAGCATAACGCAAAAGGGGAAATGTACCAAGTGCATGCTAGGCAAAAGATATATGTTGTGGTGAAGGCTCTTAATTCATATGATGAAAGAAGGAGCAATCCGCAAATTGTGTTAATGGTTGACACAATAAAAGGGTTCATAAAGGAAGGAAAAGAAGGTAAAGCAAAAGTTGCTAAACCTAGGACAAATGTTGTCATAGCCGAAGAGGGTAAACCATAAGTGTCTCAAAAGGATGCATTTTGCTATTATTGCAATAAGATTGTCATTGGAAGCAAAGTTGCAAGGCTTATTAGGAAGGCCTAAAAGGTGAAGAAGGGCAATATGATTGCTACTACTTCAAGTATCTATATGATAGATATTTTCCCTTCGACTTCTTGTTCTTGGGTATATGATACCGGATTGGATCCCACATTTGTTTAAATGTGCAAGGAACAAAGAATGGAAAGCCACTCAAATAAGGTAAATTAAACCTATGCATGGGAATGGAGCAAGAGTTGCAACATTAGCCATAAGGGACTTATGAAGTCACTTTGCCTTGTGAAGTAGTACTTGTTTTGAACAAGTATGACTACGTTCCGAATTTGAGTAGGAGTATTATTTCCGTTTCTTAAATGGATGATGAAGGATATAATTTTCTTATTTTCAATAAGAAGTTTTATATTTATTTAATGATATGCCTTATTGTAATGCATATGTCATTGAATGGTCTTCATATCCTTGATGATGAGAAACAAAATAATATTGAAGATATCTATAATATAAATGGGAAATCTAAACCGAATAATATGAACAACGCGTTCATATGGCAATGCCGGCTTGGTCAAATAAATAAGAAACATATATCTAAACTCCATTAACATGGACTTTTAGACTCATATGACCATGAATCATTTGAGGAATGTGGATCTTATTTATTGGGATTATCGACCAAACCACCCTACACTAAAGTAGTGGGAGGGCTAGTGACTTATTGGTCATTATACATGAGATGTATATGGACTATTAAGCAACATTTCTAGGGGAGGATTTCGGTATTTCATCACATTTACCAATGACTTATCTAGATATGACTATGTCCATCTGATGAAGTCCAAAGGTGAATCGTTTGAGATGTTTCGAACATTTCAAGATGAAGTGCAAAACAACTTGGTAAAACTATTAAGTACTTCGATTAGATCGAGGTGGTGAATATTTGAGCCAAGAGTTTGACAATCATCTCAAAACTATGAAATTGTTTCAGAGTTGACTTAACAAGGAACACCACATTGTATGATGTGTCTGAAAGGAGGAATTGAACCTTGTATGACATGGTTCGTTCGATGATGTGTCAATTAGACTTTCCTATTTCCTATTTCCTTTTGAGGATATGCATTAGAAATAATGCGGTTACACTGAATTGAGTCCTTACTAAATCGGTTCCTAAGGCCCCACATGAGATGTGGCATGGAAGAAAACTTAGTTTGTCTTTCATGAAGATTTGGGATTGCGAATCTTATGTAAAGAGACTTGTCTCTTATAAGTTAGCACCAAATCTGACTAGGTTATTTTCGGAAATTAATCTTACAACCACAAAGAGAACAAAATGTTTGTTGCTCTATACGATTTATTTCTTGAGAAATAGTTTCTCAATAAAGAATCTAGTGGGAGTAAAATTAATCTTGAAGAGAGTTCAAGAACCTGAAAATGACATGAATCCAAGAGTAGAGACGGAACCAAGTTCACAAAGGAGCTGTGGAACCGGTTCAAGATGCACAAGTCCATCGTAGATCGGATAGGTTACAATCCGAACCCAAGAAATATTGATTTCTTGTATCGGAAAGTAATAAGGTGGAAGTCATTGAGAATGACAATCCTACTTCCTATCTTGAGGCGATGTCCACTCCTAATTTGGATAAATGGTTAAGAACCATGGAGTCCAAATTACAATCCATGCTTGACAAACAAGTTTGAAACTTGATTGGGCTACCTGAAGGTGTAAAAACTAAAGGGTGCAAGTAGGTCTTCAAAGACCGACATGGATGTGAAGGTGTATACTTTCATGACTAAGGATTGTAACAAAGGGATTTAGGCAAATTCATAGTATTGACTATGTTGAAACCTTTTTCGCCAGTTACAATGTCGAAGTCTGTTAGATTTTCAATTGCCATTATCACATATTGTGACTATGTGATATGACAAATGGATGTCAAACGACTTTCTTTAAATGGAAAGATTATTAAGGATGTGTATAGTACACAACCCAAATAGTTTGATGATCCAAGAAACTCTAATAGAGTATGCATGTTGCAAAGATCCATGAGATGGGTTGAAGCAAGCTTAAAGGAATTGGAATCTTCGTTTTGATGAATTGGTCAAAGAGTTTGACTTTATCAAGTACAAAGATAAACCTTGTGTATGCATGAAATTCAGTGGGAGCGTGGTATTATTTCTATTGTTTATTACAATGATATCTTAATCATTGGAAAAACAAGTTCCGATACTTAAGACTGTTAAGTCTTGGTCAAGGAAAGGTTTTTCATTGAAAGATATGGGTGAAGCCGCTTACATCCTTGGCATCAAGATCTATTGAGATAGATCTAGAAGGATAAATTGGTTTGAGTCAAAATACTCACATTGATAAGATTCTTAGAAGAGTCTAAGAAAAGTAGCTTGTCAATGGGTCATGGTATTTTCTCTTAGCAATACTCATTGTCTTATGACAATTGATGAGCAAAAGGGAATGAAGGAAGTTCCATATGCTTCGGCATTTGGATATGTCATGTATGCCATGACTTGTACTAGACCCAACGTCTCATATACTTTTAGCATGATGAGTCGATACCAATCTGATCCCGATGTAAACCATTGGATGGCAGTCAAGATGATCCTTAAGTACTTAAGAAGAACTAAGGATATGTTCTTGGGATTTGAAAGATTGGAAGTTAATCTTGTTGTAAGGGTTACATAGGTGCTAGCTTCCAAACTAACAAAGTTATTTTAAAATCGCAATTAGGATTTGTGTTTATGCTTATTAGAGGTGCAATTTTGATTGGAAGAGTTCCAAGCAGAAATTATAGCCGATTCTACTACTAAGGCCATATTTTAGCAACATACGATGTAGCTGAAAGAGGCAGTTTGGATCAAAAGTTCATTTAGTGTTTTGGAAACACTCCAAGTGTTTTTCCAAGTATCACTAATCCGTGGAACTTTGTTGTGATAATTATGGTGTCATTTGTGCTAACAATGGAACCAAAATCACAACGGTGATCCAAACACTCACTTAGACGTTCTTCGAGGAATTCATAAAGAATGAGAAGACGTTAAGATATACAAAATATCAACCGATGATGACATAAGGGATTCACTTACAAAGACCCTCGCATAGGCAGAAGCATGGTGGGCATGTTAGATCCATGAGTATTCGATACATAAATGGAGCCTAGTGCAAGTGGGAGACTGTTGGTGTAATGCCCTAGGCTTTAGTTATGTTTAACTGAAAACCGTTATGTATCATCTTTATCGTTTATGTTTATTATTTGATTATTATATAGTTTGCATATTTATTGTAATAATCTCCGTCCCTAATTATTAAGAGAATAATTAGTATAATTGTCAATGGATAATCATATGATGATTATATGCATAGAGATGCACATTGAAATTATGGGTACTTGTTAGAGAACAAGTGATTGGACTTGACCCGTATGAGATTTATGTCATGGTCAAATGTCATAATTAAATCTCATATGGTCACTTCATTTAGTCCCTAGACCTGAGATTATCATGACCTTACATATGATGAAAGTTATGTTTGATTTTAGTCAAACGGTATCTTAACACGATATCTATAAAGGCTATCTTTGGCATGATCGGATTCATGATGGGAAGGATGATAAGTCAAGATGGAATTTGTCCCTCGACGGAGAGATATTTTGCTTGGGCCCCTCGATGAGTGATAATGATGAAAGAGTGTGGCCGCACCCCAATATGATTGGACTATCATTATACTCAATATCGAGAAAGCATTGAACAAATACAAGTTGACGTGGACCATGACTTGTGTTCAATATGACATCGTGAGACAAAGAGAGAAATGGAAGTGTACCATTGGAAACGTGAACTCTTACGTTGTGTTATTTGGGTAGACATAATGGCTTGCTAGAGTCCGCTTATGTCTTATGAGGGTCGATATGATCGGACTCATTGCCAACATAATACAATCCTATTGGGTCACACACAAATAGAATGAATTGGTTGAACAAAAGGAAGAATGATTGAAAGTTTACGTAAGCGGCTAAGTATGTCACGCGACATAACTAGCCACTGGCTAAATATGTCACGCGACATAACTAGCCACCAGACGCGGATTGACAGCCTGGTCTCCTAATTCGATTAGGAAACATATTAATGCTAATGTAGTATAAATATGAGAGGTCTGTCAACCCTAATGGTCTAGCCGAATTTTTCAATAGAAATTCACAATCAAAAGTCCTCTCAATATTCTTCCATAAGTTTTAGGAATCTAGCAATTCCCAACCCGAGAATCGTTCTCGACATTCATATTTGTGTGGATTACCAAAAGAGGGTCATAATTTCGTTCAAACAAATCAAAGACCTAGAGTTCAAATCTGAAGATCCAAAGGAGTTGAAGATTCAAAGATTTGAAGATCAAAAGTTTGTGATTACGAATCACATAATTATCCGTTCGATAGCTCAAGACCGGAAAGCAATTTAGGTTGGTAAATTCTATCTCATAGCATGTAGTAGAATCGGCTATAATCATACGAACGGATAGCTCTGATACCACTGTTGGGTTTTATGGGTCCATGCGCAGCGGAATTAAGCATCAAATTAACACAAAACCCAAGCCCTAAGATCCGTTCTATACGATTAAATTGAATTCCTATGAGATAGAATTTACCAACCTTAATTGCTTTCCGGTCTTGAGCTATCGAACGGATAATTATGTGATTCGTAATCACAAACTTTTGATCTTCAAATCTTCGAATCTTCAACTCCTTTGGATCTTCAGATTTGAACTCTAGGTCTTTGATTTTTTTGAACAAAATTAAGACCCTCTTTTGGTAATCCACACAAATATGAATGTCGAGAACGATTCTCAGGTTGGGAATTGCTAGATTCCTAAAACTTATGGAAGAATATTGAGAGGACTTTTGATTGTGAATTTCTATTGAAAAATTTGGCTAGACCATTAGGGTTGACAGACCTCTCATATTTATACTACATTAGCATTAATATGTTTCCTAATCGAATTAGGAGACCAGGCTGTCAATCCGTGTCTGGTGGCTAGTTATGTCGCGTGACATATTTAGCCAGTGGCTAGTTATGTCGCGTGACATACTTAGCCGCTTACGTAAACTTTCAATCATTCTTCCTTTTGTTCAACCAATTCATTCTATTTGTGTGTGACCCAATAGGATTGTATTATGTTGGCAATGAGTCCGATCATATCGACCCTCATAAGACATAAGCGGACTCTAGCAAGCCATTATGTCTACCCAAATAACATAACGTAAGAGTTCACGTTTCCAATGGTACACTTCCATTTCTCCCTTTGTCTCACGATGTTATATTGAACACAAGTCATGGTCTACGTCAACTTGTATTTGTTCAATGCTTTCTCGATCTTGAGTATAATGATAGTCCAATCATATTGGGGTGTGGCCACACGCTTTCATCATTATCACTCATCGAGGGGCCCAAGCAATACATCTCTCTTCCGAGGGACAAATTCCATCTTGACTTATCATCCTTCCCATCATGAATCCGATTATGCCAAAGATAGCCTTTATAGATATCGTGTTAAGATACCGTTTGACTAAAATCAAACATAACTTTCATCATATGTAAGGTCATGATAATCTCAGGTCTAAGGACTAAATGAAGTGACCATATGAGATTTAATTATGACATTTGACCATGACATAAATCTCATACGGGTCAAGTCCAACTCACTTGTTCTCTAACAAGTACCCATAATTTCAATGTGCATCTCTATGCATATAATCATCATATGATTATCCATTGACAATTATACTAATTATTCTCTTAATAATTAGGGACGGAGATTATTACAATAAATATGCAAACTATATAATAATCAAAAAATAAACATAAACGATAAAGATGATACATAACGATTTTCAGTTAAACATAACTAAAGCCTAGGGCATTACACCAACAGTCTCCCACTTGCACTAGGCTCCATTTATGTATCGAATACTCATGGATCTAACATGCCCACCATGCTTCTGCCTATGCGAGGTCTTTGTAAGTGAATCCCTTATGTCATCATCGGTTGATACTTTGTATATCTTAACGTCTTCTCATTCTTTATGCATTCCTCGAAGAACGTCTAAGTGAGCGTTTGGATCGCTGTTGTGACCTTGGTTCCATTGTTTGCACAAGTGGCACCACTATTTTCATAACAAAAGTTTCATCGATTAGTGATACTTGGAACATTTCCAAAACACTAAACGAACTTTTGATCCAAACCGCCTCCTTTTAGCTACATCATATGTTGCTAAAATTTGGCCTTCATCGTAGAATTGGCTACAATTTCTGCTTGGAACTCTTCCAATCAAAATTGCACCTCTAATAAGCATAAACACAAATCCTAATTGCGATTTTAAAATAACTTTGTCAGTTTGGAAGCTAGCATTTATGTAACTCTTACAACAAGATTAACTTCCAACCTTTCATATGTCAAGAACGTATCCTTAGTTCTTCTTAAGTACTTAAGGATCATCTTGACTGTCATCCATTGGTTCTCATCGGGATCAGATTGGTATCGACTCATCATGCTTAGAGCATATGAGATGCCGAGTCTAGTATAAATCATGGCGTACATGACAGATCCAAATGCCGAAGCATATGGAACTTCATTCATTTCCTTTTTGCTCATCAGTTGTCATAAGACAATGAATATTGCTAAGAGAAATACCATGACCCATTGACAAGCTACTCTTCTTAGACTCTTCTAAGAATCTTGTCAATGTGAACACTTTGACTCAAACCAATTTATCCTTCTAGATCCATCTCTATAGATCTTGATGCCAAGGATGTGAGCGGCTTTACCCATATCTTTAATTGAAAAACCTTTCCTTGACCAAGACTTGACAGTCTTAAGTGTCGGAACTTGTTTTTCCAATGAGTAAGATATCATTGTAATAAAACAATAGAAATAATACTACGCTCCCACTGAATTTCGTGCATACACAAGGTTCATCTTTGTTCTTCGATGAAGTCAAACTCTTTGGCCAATTCATCAAAACAAAGATTCCAATTCTTTGAAGCTTGCTTCAACCCATCTCATGAATCTTTGCAACATGCATACTTTATTAGAGTTTCTTGGATCGACAAACTATTCGGGTTGTGTACTCTACACATCCTTAATAATCTTTCCATTTAAAGAAAGTTGTTTGACATCCATTTGTCATATCACATAGTCACAATATGTGATAATGGCAATGAAAATCTAATGACTTCGACATTATCAGAATCGGCAAAAAAGGTTTCAACATAGTCAATACTATGAATTTGCCTAAATCCCTTTGTTACAATTCTTAGTCATGAAAGTACACACCTTCCCATCCATGTCGGTCTTGAAGACCTTCTTGCATCCCATTAGTTTTTACACCTTCAGGTAGCCCAATCAAGTTCCAAACTTGATTGTCAAACAAGGATTGTAATTCGGATTCCATGGTTCCTAACCATTTATCCAAATTAGGAGAGGACATCGCTTCTTGATAGCAAGTAGGATCGTCATTCTTAATGACTTCCACTTCATCACTTTCCGCAACGAGAAATCACTATTTCTTGAGTTCGGATCGTAACCTATCCAATCTACGATGGACTTGTGCATCTTGAACCGGTTTCACAACTCCTTTGTGAACTTGGTTCTGTCTCTACTCTTGGTTCCATATTATTTTCGGGTTCTTGAACTTCTTTCAAGATTAATTTTACTCCCACTAGATTCTTTATTGAGAAACTATTTCTCAAGAAACAAATCGTGTAGAGCAACAAACATTTTGTTCTCTTTGTGATTGTAAAATCAATATCCGAAAATAACCTTGTCAGATTTGGTGCTAACTTATAAAAGACAAGTCTCTTTACATAAGATTCGCAACCCCAAATCTTCATGAAAGACAAACTAAGTTTTCTTCCATGCCACATCTCATGTGGGGCCTTAGGAACCGATTTAGTAAGGACTCAATTTAGTGTAACCGCATTATTTCTAATGCATATCCTCAAAAGGAATTTAGGAAAGTCAACTTGACACATCATCGAATGAACCATGTCTAACAAGGTTCAATTCCTCCTCTCAGACACACCATACAATGTGGTATTTCGGGTGGAGTCAACTCTGAAACGATTTCATAGTTTTGAGATGATTGTCAAACTCTTGGCTCAAATATTCACCACCTCGATCTAATCGAAGTACTTAATAGTTTTGCCAAGTTTGTTTTGCACTTCATCTTGAAATGTTCGAAACATCTCAAATGATTCACCTTTGGACTTCATCAGATGGACATAGTCATATCTAGATAAGTCATTGGTAAATGTGATGAAATACCGAAATCCTCCCCAAGCAATGCTGCTTAATAGTCCATATACATCTCATGTATAATGACCAATAAGTCACTAGCCCTCCCACTACTTTAGTGTAGGGTGGTTTGGTCGATAATCCCAATAAATAAGATCTACATTCCTCAAATGATTCATGGTCATATGAGTCTAAAAGTCCATGTTAATGGAGTTTAGATATACGTTTCTTATTTATTTGACCAAGCCGGCAATGCCATATGAACGCGCTGTTCATATTGTTCGGTTTAGATTTCCATTTATATTATAGATATCTTCAACATTATTTTGTTTCTCATCTTCAAGGATATGAAGACCATTCAATGACATATGCAATACAATAAGGCATATCATTAAATAAATATAAAACTTCTTATTGAAAATAAGAAAATTATATCCTTCATCATCCATTTAAGAAACGGAAATAATATTCCTACTCAAATCCGGAACGTAGTGATACTTGTTTAAAACAAGTACTACTTCACAAGGCAAAGTGACTTCACAAGTCCCTATGGCTAATGTAGCAACCCTTGCTCCATTCTTATGCATAGGTTTATCTTACCTTATTTGAGTAGATTTCTATTCTTTATTCCTTGCACATTTAAACAAATGTGGGATCCATGTCCGGTATCATATACCCAAGAACAAGAAGTCGAAAGGAAAATATCTATCATATAGATACTTGAAGTAGTAGCAATTTGCTCTTCTTCACCTTTTAGGCCTTCCTAATAAGCCTTGCAACTTTGCTTCCAATGACCAATCTTATTGCATTGGTAGCAAATCGCATCCTTTTGAGACACTTTGGGTTTAGCCTCTTCGGCTTTGACAACATTTGTCCTAGGTTTAGCAACTTTTGCTTTACCTTCTTTTCCTTCCTTTATGAACCCTTTTATTGTGTCAACCATTAACATAATTTGCGGATTGCTCCTTCTTTCATCTCATGAATTAAGAGCTTTCACTACAACATACATCTTTTGCCTAGCTTGCACTTGGAACATTTCCCTTTTGCGTTATGTTAGAACAAAAGAATAGTTATCATGTGCCCAAGGTTCTTTATAAGATCCTTTAACCATCGTGGCAAATACAAGGCAAGCAATATTGTCAGAATCATCAATATGTTTCTAATGTTGCTTCCTTATTTGCCCTTTGCAACATTTGCGATGGGTTCAGTAGGAACAGATTCGTCAATAACGTACACTTTTACCTAAGAACCATTCTTTAGGCTTCTGATCCAATCAGAATTAATTGTATCGTTCCTTTCGAACTTTGTCCTTCATAAGGACGAATCGCAATTATCATTATGTAATGCTACTTCTACAACAAAATATACAAATTATATGAACACATATCAATATCAACACATTTATCATTTAAGAGCAAATAATGTATTTTACAAATACTCCCACTAAATCATACACCTTCCAATGCTAATAAGCATAATATTCATTTAATGGGCTAAGATCCAACTTTAATTTAATCTCAAGTACGCTATGGCGCACCGCTCAAGACTAAACTAATTAGGTAGAAAACATCAATCATATCGTATATGACTCTTAGGGATTTTTTTAATGAGATTTATTTAAGACATCATATGTCTAAGCATATTTTAATCTCATCTTATGCCTTGGGTCCAAAACCATTTTGCTAACCCAATTAAGTTCATCCACTTTAAACGTATAGGAACCACCATTTCCTCATCTTGCTCGCAAACGGAATAGAATCAAAGCACCTTGCTATGGCAAGCCCACCCAAAACTATCCGAGTGGTCTCAAGTGTTTTAATCATGGATTGGCATAAAGAACTTAAAAGTTAAATGAAGGTTCTTTAAGGTAGATTATAAGCATATCAGCAAAGATAGTCATAATCATGCACCAGGTGAGTTCCCAGGAAGATAGGTGAGCCACAACGACTACTTAAGTACCAACTCTTCCTTAGACAGAACTCTCCTAGACATGCACAATTAGAAATCAGCTCTGATTTGGCAACATAATCACTACCTTTTATAAACAATCAGTTTCCTTTTAAATTTCGCGTAATTATGACTTGTTTCCATAAACAATCATAAAATCCAAAATTTACAATGTCTAAATCTAAACATTTTAGGAAACTATGAATCAATGTTTCAACTAAACATCTAATAAAATTCTTAACACTTAAGAACAATTAATTCATGCATCGCAACAATTAATAAAAACACATTTGAATTAATTAAGCATGCATCATAAACAATGAATTAATCTAGCATGGTCCTATAAATTTTATTTCCAGAAATTTATAGCATCCAGATTAAGACATAAAACATCTCAGATTGTAAACACAATCACAGATTAGCAGAAAAATTAAACAAACTGATTCTGCCCAGATTTGGCTTATTATGTCGCGTGACATAACTAGCCAGTGGCTAGTTATGTCGCGTGACATGCTTAGCCAGATTACCAGATTTCCACATGTGGCCTACTATGTCGCACGACATAGGTAGCCAGTTCGCAGGATTTTCAGATTTCAATCAATTCAGATTACATGGCAATTAAATCATATAAAACAGCCCTTTTACAGATTTAATTCATCATAATTCGAAAACGATTTTCACATTGTTTCACATAAACAATAAACATTCTATCGCATACAAAAACATGCAATAAGCATATAAACGATTTACATCTTAATTCTAGCATGTTAATTCAAACTTAATCATACGAATTTACATCAAATTAAATTGAATTGCTATGAGATAGAATTTACCAACCTAAATTGCTTTCCGGTCTTGAGCTATCGAACGGATAATTATGTGATTCGTAATCACAAACTTTTGATCTTCAAATCTTTAAATCTTCAACTCCTTTGGATCTTCAGATTTGAACTCTAGGTCTTTGATTTGTTTGAACGAAATTAAGACCCTCTTTTGGTAATCCACACAAATATGAATGTCGAGAACGATTCTCGGGTTGGGAATTGCTAGATTCCTAAAACTTATGGAAGAATATTGAGAGGACTTTTGATTGTGAATTTCTATTGAAAAATTCGGCTAGACCATTAGGGTTGATGGACCTCTCATATTTATACTACATTAGCATTAATATGTTTCCTAATCGAATTAGGAGACCGAGTGTCAATCCGCGTCACGGTGGCTAGTTATGTCGCGTGACATATTTAGCCGGTGGCTAGTTATGTCGCGTGACATACTTAGCCGGTTCTGGAAACTTTCAATCATTCTTCCTTTTGTTCAACCAATTCATTCTATTTGTGTGTGACCCAATAGGATTGTTTTATGTTGGCAATGAGTCCGATCATATCGACCTTCATAAGACATAAGCGGGCTCTAGCAAGCCATTATGTCTACCCAAATAACACAACGTAAGAGTTCACGTTTCCAATGGTACACTTCCATTTCTCCCTTTGTCTCACGATGTCATATTGAACACAAGTCATGGTCCACGTCAACTTGTATTTGTTCAATGCTTTCTCGATCTTGAGTATAATGATAGTCCAATCATATTGGGGTGTGGCCACACTCTTTCATCATTATCACTCATCGAGGGGCCCAAGCAAAACATCTCTCTTTCGAGGGACAAATTCCAGGTCTAGGGACTAAATGAAGTGACCATATGAGATTTAATTATGACATTTGACCATGACATAAATCTCATACGGGTCAAGTCCAGTCACTTGTTCTCTAACAAGTACCCATAATTTCAATGTGCATCTCTATGCATATAATCATCATATGATTATCCATTGACAATTATACTAATTATTCTCTTAATAATTAGGGACGGAGATTATTACAATAAATATGCAAACTATATAATAATCAAATAATAAACATAAACGATAAAGATGATACATAACGGTTTTCAGTTAAACATAACTAAAGCCTAGGGCATTACACCAACAGTCTCCCACTTGCACTAGGCTCCATTTATGTATCGAATACTCATGGATCTAACATGCCCACCATGCTTCTGCCTATGCGAGGGTCTTTGTAAGTGAATCCCTTATGTCATCATCGGTTGATATTTTGTATATCTTAACGTCTTCTCATTCTTTATGAATTCCTCGAAGAACGTCTAAGTGAGTGTTTGGATCACCGTTGTGATTTTGGTTCCATTGTTAGCACAAATGACACCATAATTATCACAACAAAGTTCCACGGATTAGTGATACTTGGAAAAACACTTGGAGTGTTTCCAAAACACTAAATGAACTTTTGATCCAAAGCGCCTCTTTCGGCTACATCGTATGTTGCTAAAATATGGCCTTAGTAGTAGAATCGGCTATAATTTATGCTTGGAACTCTTCCAATCAAAATTGCACCTCTAATAAGCATAAACACAAATCCTAATTGCGATTTTAAAATAACTTTGTTAGTTTGGAAGCTAGCACCTATGTAACCCTTACAACAAGATTAACTTCCAATCTTTCAAATCCCGAGAACGTGTCCTTAGTTCTTCTTAAGTACTTAAGGATCATCTTGGCTTCGCCATCCAATGGTTTACATCGGGATCAGATTGGTATCGACTCATCATGCTAAAAGTATATGAGACGTTGGGTCTAGTACAAGTCATGGCATACATGACATATCCAAATGCCGAAGCATATGGAACTTCCTTCATTCCCTTTTGCTCATCAATTGTCATAAGACAATGAGTATTGCTAGAGAAAATACCATGACCCATTGACAAGCTACTTTTCTTAGACTCTTCTAAGAATCTTATCAATGTGAGTATTTTGACTCAAACCAATTTATCCTTCTAGATCTATCTCAATAGATCTTGATGCCAAGGATGTAAGCGGCTTCACCCATATCTTTCATTGAAAAACCTTTCCTTGACCAAGACTTAACGATCTTAAGTATTTAACTTGTTTTTCCAATGATTAAGATATCATTGTAATAAACAATAGAAATAATACCACGCTCCCACTGAATTTCATGCATACACAAGGTTTATCTTCATACTTGATAAAGTCAAATTCTTTGACCAATTCATCAAAACGAAGATTCCAATTCCTTTAAGCTTGCTTTAACCCATCTCATGGATCTTTGAAACATGCATACTCTATTAGAGTTTCTTGGATCATCAAACTATTCGGGTTGTGTACTATACCCATCCTTAATAATCTTTCCATTTAAAGAAAGTCGTTTTGACATCCATTTGTCATATCACATAGTCATAATATGTGATAATGGCAATTGAAAATCTAACAGACTTCGACATTGTAACTGGCGAAAAAGGTTTCAACATAGTCAATACTATGAATTTGCCTAAATCCCTTTGTTACAATCCTTAGTCATGAAAGTATACACCTTCACATCCATGTCGGTCTTTGAAGACCTACTTGCACCCTTTAGTTTTTACACCTTCAGGTAGCCCAATCAAGTTCCAAACTTGATTGTCAAACATGGATTGTAATTCCGACTTCATGGTTCCTAACCATTTATCCAAATTAGGAGTGGACATCGCCTCAAGATAGGAAGTAGGATTGTCATTCTCAATGACTTCCACCTTATTACTTTCCGATACGAGAAATCAATATTTCTTGGGTTCGGATTGTAACCTATCCGATCTACGATGGACTTGTGCATCTTGAACCGGTTCCACAGCTCTTTTGTGAACTTGGTTCCCGTCTCTACTCTTGGATCCATGTCATTTTCGAGGTTCTTGAACTCTCTTTCAAGAATTAATTTTACTCCACTAGATTCTTTATTGAGAAACTATTTCTCAAGAAACAAATCGTATAGAGCAACAAACATTTTTGTTCTCTTTGTGGTTGTAAGATTAATTTCCGAAAATAACTCTAGCTCGTATTTGGTGGCTAACTTATAAGAGACAAGTCTCTTTACATGAAAGATTCGCAATCCCAAATCTTCATGAAAAGCACAAACTAAGTTTTCTTCCATTTGCCACATCTCACAAATGTGGGGCCTTAGGAACCGATTTAGTAAGTGATTCAATTCGGTGTAACCACATTATTTTCCTAATGCATATCCTCCCGGAAATAGGAAATAGGAAAGTCTAATTGACACATCATCAGAATAAACCATGTCCTACAAGGTTCAATTCCTCCTTTCGAGACACATCAATACAATGTGGTGTTCCGTGTTGCCAGTCAACTCTGAAACAATTTCATAGTTTTGAGATGATTGTCAAACTCTTGGCAATCAAATATTCACCACTTCTCGATCTAATCGAAGTTAACTTAATAGTTTTACCAAGTTGTTTTTCACTTCATCTTGAAATGTTCGAAACATCTCGAAACGATTCACCTTTGGACTTCATCGGATGGACCATAGTCATATCTAGATAAGTCATTGGTAAATGTGATGAAATAATTCGAAATCCCTCCTCCCTAGCACATGTTGCTTAATAGTCCGTATATCATCTCATGTATAATGACCCTCAATAAGTCACCTAGCCCTCCCACTACTTTAGTGTAGGGTGGTTTGGTCGATAATCCCAATAAATAAGATCCACATTTTCAAATGATTCATGGAACCATATTGAGGTTCTAAAAGTCCAATGTTAATGGAGTTTAGATATATGTTTCTTTATTTATTTGACCCAAGTTGTGTTAATGCCAATATATTGTGAACAGCGTTAAGTTCATATACAATTAATTTTAAATTCCTATGAGATAGAATTGTACCCAACTCTAAATTACACATTAGCACATTAATATGTTTCCTAATCGAATTGAAGAATGAGATAAGGCTTGGTACAATCAGTGTGCGGTGGCTAGATTATGTCGCGTGACATATTTAGCCAGCTGGCTGAGTTATGTCGCGTGACATACTTTAGCCGGTTCTGAAACTTTCAATCATTCTTCCTTTTGTTCAACCAATTCATTCTATTTGTGTGCTTTGACCCAATAGGATTGTATTATGTTGGCAATGAGTCCCCAGAATCATATCGACCCTCATAAGACATTATGGAAGAATATTGAGAGGACTTTTGATTGTGAATTTCTATTATAAAATTCGGCTAGACCATTAGGGTTGACGGACCTCTCATATTTATACTACATTAGCATTAATATGTTTCCTAATCGAATTAGGAGACCAGTGTCAATCCGCGTGCGGTGGCTAGTTATGTCGCGTGACATATTTAGCCGGTGGCTAGTTATGTCGCGTGACATACTTAGCCAGTTCTGAAACTTTCAATCATTCTTCCTTTTGTTCAACCAATTCATTCTATTTGTGTGTGACCCAATAGGATTGTATTATGTTGGCAATGAGTCTGATCATATCGACCCTCATAAGACATAAGCGGACTCTAGCAAGCCATTATGTCTATCCAAATAACACAACGTAAGAGTTCACGTTTCCAATGGTACACTTCCATTTCTCCCTTTGTCTCACGATGTTATATTGAACACAAGTCATGGTCCACGTCAACTTGTATTTGTTCAATGCTTTCTCGATTTTGAGTATAATGATAGTCCAATCATATTGGGGTGTGGCCACACGCTTTCATCATTATCACTCATTGAGGGGCCCAAGCAAAACATCTCTCTTCCGAGGGACAAATTCCATCTTGACTTATCATCCTTCCCATCATGAATCCGATTATGCCAAAGATAGCTTTTATAGATATCGTGTTAAGATACCGTTTGACTAAAATCAAACATAACTTTCATCATATGTAAGGTCATGATAATCTCAGGTCTAGGGACTAAATGAAGTGACCATATGAGATTTAATTATGACATTTGACCATGACATAAATCTCATACGGGTCAAGTCCAGTCACTTGTTCTCTAACAAGTACCCATAATTTCAATGTGCATCTCTATGCATATAATCATCATATGATTATCCATTGACAATTATACTAATTATTTTCTTAACAATTAGGGACGGAGATTATTACAATAAATATACAAACTATATAATAATCAAATAATAAACATAAACGATAAAGATGATAAATAACGGTTTTCAGTTAAACATAACTAAAGCCTAGGGCATTACACCAACAGTCTCCCACTTGCACTAGGCTCCATTTATGTATCGAATACTCATGGATCTAACATGCCCACCATGCTTCTGCCTATGCGAGGGTCTT
Organism: Adenophora triphylla var. japonica; assembly: GCA_022495995.1. Lineage (NCBI taxonomy): Eukaryota > Viridiplantae > Streptophyta > Magnoliopsida > Asterales > Campanulaceae > Adenophora > Adenophora triphylla. The sequence goes on from JAFEMH010000490.1 coordinate 110,144, forward strand.
TGTAAGTGAATCTCTTATGTCATCATCGATTGATATTTTGTATATCTTAACGTCTTCTCATTCTTTATGAATTCCTCGAATTTTGGAGGTCTGAAGTTTCGAGTTTATCATTTTAGGGTTTAATATCACTTTATTGCCTTAGAGTATACATATTGTATAATTTGGAGGTCTGAAGTTTCGAGTTTATCATTTTAGGTCCTGAACTTTCATTTTCTTATCAATCAGGAGTCTGCACAAAAGTATGTTAATCTTTTAACGGAAATTTGAGACTAATTTCCCTGTTCTCTTTCTATATATGTATATATATTTTCTCCATCCCGAAAAGTTTATTTATTTGGTTCTTACGATCAATTCAATCATGATTTGATCATAATTTTCTGAAAATTTAAATAAATCTATATAATTTTAAAAAAATATTATTGATAGTATTTCTAATGTTGATACAATAACAAATTTTAGAATTATATAGAAATATTCAGATTTTCATAAAATTATGATCAAAATTATATCCAATTGATTATGAAAATCAAAGTGAAATAAACTTTCTTAAACGAAGAGAGTATATTTAAACCCACCTATTCATTCCTTCTACGTCACATCAATCAGAGATGAAATGTGGTGGACAATTTAAAGAGAGGGTAAAAACAACAATTTCTTAGGTTTACTTTTGGTGGACTTTGGTAATGGTCTAGCTGATGGATTTTGGTGGCGGAGAAGGCAAAATTCAAGACAGCGGTGAAGCGGCGGTGAATCTGTTGTCACTAGGGGTGTAAGTGGTTCGGTTCAAATCGCGGTTTGAGATTGAACCGAATTAAATCATGCGGTTTGGTTTGGTTTTCAAGTATGAATGGTTCGGTTCGGTCTCAAATATTTACAAACCACATGGTTCGGTTTGGTTTATGGCCTGACCCTCCTAAACCAAACTAAATCGAACCAAACCAAACCAAACCGTGGTTTGAGACCGCGAGACCAGACCACCAAATCGAACCGCGAGACCAAACCGCCAAACCGAATCACATTACATAAACTAATCATAACCCTTGTTTTGTATCTTATTTAATATTTTTGTATCTTTATTAAAATTTACATAACTAATCATAACCCCCGTTTTGTATTTTATTTAATATTAATTTCATCATTTATTATCTTCATTACAACACATAATAATCAAGTTCTCTCCACGATCGTCATTGTAAAGTGTTTTTCTTCCTACGATCACTCTCTTCCTCTAGTCTCTTAAACACTCGCATTTTTCGCTCTTTCTCCATGATCACAGAAAATTTAAATAATATGAAAATGAGTTGCGGATTGAATCGTGGTTTGGACCGTAGTCTAAATAATGATCTGAACCACGGTCTGGACCGCGGTCTGAACCACATAATTGAACCGCGGTTTGAACCAAACCGAACCAAACCATAGCGGTTTGGTTTGATTCGGTTTGAATTTTTTCATGGTTCGGTTTGAAATTTTTCCAAACCGATGATTAGTGATTCGGTCTGTAAATTCCCCCAAACCGAACCAAACCGAACCATTTACACCCCTAGTTGTCACTAATTTGAAGATGAAATATAAATAAAGGGAATAATAATTTTATTTATTTATTTATTTATTTGACTTTGACATTCAAGGGAAATTAATTTATTTTTTAATCTTTTAACTGTCATGCTTTGCACACAATCAATTCGATTAAAGTTTTAAACATTTGCTAGACGAAAGTGGTTAAGTGGGAAAATTTTAAACATAAGAGGTGCGTTTGAGGGAGTAATTTAGATCGAAGGTGCAATGTGTAATTTGGTAAATACTATGGGTGGTAAAGTATTTTGACCCGGTAATAATCATCACTAATTCACACCCCACCGTCCTCCGAAATTTGTCTCACTTTAATTTTATAATTTTATGCACAACTACCATTATTTCAAGAGGCATTTACCAAATAATCCCTCTAAAGAAACAATACTATTTTCTAGGACAATTTATAATTTACTTAACCATTTAATCCATAGCTTAATAACTACACCCTCCCAACATTTTAATAAGTTCACCCTCCTATCATTTCACTAAATCCACTCTCTTTAACAATTTAATTTCTCTCCAACCATCATCACCTTAGGTCACTCCTCCCCATCTTCTCCGGTCAACACTTCCGGCAACCATCAACTCCGGCAACCAACTCCGGCGACTTTTTCCGGCGACTTTTTTTTTTTTTTTTTCGCCGGCGACCTCTCTGGCGACCAAACAACTGAGAACTTAACTTATCAGTAAGTTCTCAGTTATCAACTAAACTACTAAGAACACAATTAACTCCGGCGACTACCAATTTCGGCGACCACCAACTCCGGCGACCTCTCCGGCGACCAAACAGCTGAGAACTTAACTAATCAGTAAGTTCTCAGTTGTCAACTAAACTACTAAGAACACAATTAACTCCGGCGACTACCAATCAGGCGACCGAAACAACCGAGAACTTAACTTATCGGCAAGTTCTCGCCTGTCAACTAAACTACTAAGAACACAATTAACTCGCGACTACCAACTCCGCGAACACCCAACTCCGGCGACCTCTCCGAAGGACCAAACAACCGAGAACTTAACTTATCGGTAAGTTCTCGGTTCAACTCGGCTCGCTTACTAAGAACACGATCAACTCCGGCCACCACCAACTCCGGCGACCACCGACTCCGGCGACCAAACAACTGAGAACTTAACTTTTCAGTTGTCAACTAAACCACTAAGAACACGATCAACTCCTAAGCAATCACGAACTCCGGCGACCACCAACTCGGCGACCAAACAACCGAGAACTTAACTTATCGGCAAGTTCTCGGTGTGAACTAAACTACTAAGAACACGATCAACTCCCGCGACCACCAACTCCGCGACTTATCGCAAGTTCTCGGCTGTCAACTAAACTACTAAGAACACGATCAACTCCGACAACCACCAACTCGGCGACCAAACAACCGAGAACTTAACTTATCGCAAATTCTCGCTGTCAACTAAACTACTAACAACACGATCAACTCCGCGATCACCAACTCCGCGACTAAACAACTGAGAACTTATCAGTAAGTTCTCAGTTGTCAACTAAACTACTAAGAACACGATCAACTCCGACGACCACCAACTCCGGCTACCAAACAACTAAGAACTTAACTTATCAGTAAGTTCTCATTTTTCAACTAAACTACTATGCACACGATCAACTCCGGTGACCTCCCCGGCGACCACCAACTCCGGCGACCTCTCCGACGACCAAACAACTGAGAACTTAACTTATCGCAAGTTCTCGCTGTCGACTAAATTACTAAGAACACGATCAACTTCGGCGATCACCAACTCCGACGACCTCTCCGGCGACCAAACAATTGAGAACTTAACTTATCAGTAAGTTCTCATTTGTCAACTAAACTACTAAGGAGGACACGATCAACTCCGGTGACCTCTCCAACAACCAAACAACTGAGAACTTAACTTATCAGTAATCAGTTGTCAACTAAATTTACAGATTTCAAGCATAAACAACCATCCATAATAGTGATGTCAAAAATAAATGCCATCGTCATCTGAAATTAATGAGAATAAAAATAACTTAAAGATTGTAAACATAAACAACCATCAAGTAACGTAGAAAAGTACAAACATAAGGAGACAATAAAAAAAAAATGAAAGCTTGAAGCATGAGTTGATGTCCATAATAGTGTTGTCAATACTAAACATCAACAAACATCAGGTTTAATTCTAGTCCTAATATTCTCGACAATATAGAGAAACTTCAAAGCTTAGTTAAATATTCTGGAAAAAAAAAAAATGTTTTACTTGACAACATTTTCTCTCATTTTCATTTACACTTCAATGGGGGAACTCAAGACATCAGACTACAAATATAGCAATTTAAAATTTATAGTTTGGATCCAAATCCAATGAAGAACAACAACATAGGCGAGTTACATTAATGAGTATAATTCAATCAAACTCCCCACCAATCCGTGATTTTCAATTGAGATAGATGAAATAGTTCTGTTCTATCATACTGCAAACTAAAGGAGGAACTTCAAATCTTTCCAGTTTGAACCAAAATCTAGTGAATAACTAAAAAGAAGAAGAGATTGAACATAGACGAATCACATGAATGAGAACATTTAATCAAAAGAATATTGGAGCAAATGATGAGTTCTTTCATCATATTTCAGCCAAACCAAATTTCGCAAATAGGAGAAGATCGGATGGCGGCCAGATCTGGATCGGATGACGCCGGAGAAGATAGGAGAAGATCGGATGGCGGCCAGATCTGGATCGGATGGTGGAGAGGAGGGATTGGTCGGAGCTGTAATCTGATCTTGGCAGTTGATGATCGGACGGCGGAGTTGAGGGGGACGGTCGCCGGAGTTGAGGGGGATCGGCGCCGGAAGTTGTGGAGGGGGGCCGGTGACGGGAGAGAGGGAGTAAAGAGAGAAAGTGTGTGTGTGTGTGAGAGAGTGTGTGTGTATTTGTTGTGACTGGGTGGGTGGGTGGGTGGGGGAGGGGGTATAATTATATCATTTAAATTAAGTGAGGGATTATATGGTAGGATAAAATATTTTTTCGGATTAGGAAGTAGATTAAGAAATAGGGTGTCTTAAAATGTAGATTAGATATTATTGCAGAGGCGGACACAAGGGTGTCCTTGGGGGTGGTGGTGAACCCCCCTTTTTTATGTCAACAATTACTAAAAAAAAGTAAAAAAAATGAATTTTAATACCAAGTGAACCCCCTTCTAGCTTCAGCACACCCACCAACCCTATTGACTCAAAAAAAAAAAAAAAAAAACACACACACATACACAACCACACAGAAGTAGAACCCCTACGAGACAACCACACAGAAGTTGAACCCCTACTCCCTCCGTCTCGTGTAAGATTTCTTTTTTGTCATTTTGGTGTATTGACTTTCAAAGTTTACTTTGATTTTGCCGATACCAATTGCAACCGTGAAAAGATGTTTTTCAGCAATGATCAAGAATATATTGCGTAATCAAATTGGTGATCAATTTTTAAATGATTGTCTTGTGTCTTTTATTGAAAATAAATTATTTTGTAGCGTTACTACGATGATATGATATAATATGAACGCGTAAGGAACAAAATTAGTTTGTTTTTTATTTGTAATCGTTGTTGGCAGTGATATAAAAATATTTAGTTTTTGAAAATTTTAACTAATGTATGTTGTGAACCCCCTTTATTTTTATCCTGGGTCCGCCCCTGTATTATTGAGAGATTATGACGTAATTTTCTCTTATTTGAAAAGTTTGTTTCACTTCAATTATTATGCACAATCTAATTGAAATTTGATAATAATTTTATAAAAACTTAATTATTCATACACAATTCAAAAAAGTTATTATTAATTTACCACTAAGGGGGTTTTTGTTTTTTTTAAGTGATAAGTCTTTGAAATCGATTTCGCTTACGAAAATGGCCGAATGATTAAGAGGCAAAGAATCGAAACCTAATTTCCGAATTGGATAAGTTGTTTGATTTTGTATTCGAATTCATTATCTCGAAAGCAGTTAAAAAAATTTAAAAAATAAAAAAAAATAAAAAAAAACCGTAAATGCAAAACATATTATTCCTCACCCATAAACTAAAAAAAAAAAATAAAAAAATTGGGAAGCCGGCAAATCAGAGGCATTAAGAGGCAATTTTACCACTTAAAAATTCAGAGGCATTAAGAGGCTTTAAGGCTTAAAACAAAAAAAAAAACAAAAGGGCTGAATGGCTCAACCTCTTATTGGATCAGAGCTTTGCCTCTTAATAAGAGGCAAAATGAAAAAACAAACGACCCCTAAAAATATTATCAATCACAATTTTTATAATTTCTCAGTAATAATTAGACTTTCATAAAATTATAATCAAAATTTAATTAAGTTAACTATAAAAGTCAAAGTTTCTATCTTTTTGGGATGAAAAAAGTATTCATCATCTGAGCTAAAAACTGAATAACGAATTATTATAGTACTAGTGTTATATTTGAGAGAATAATTTATGGTCTTTTATGTGTACCAAATTCCACTTAGCAATAAGTTTTCATCATAAAGAATATAACTTTATACAAAGATTAAAGCAACGTTTTCCATTTTTTTTTTTTTTGCTTCACTACTCACACACACATATGCATGTACAAAAGCGTCTAGGAGATAAATTTTAGGAAGAGAAAGTCTGACCTCCAGGTTGAAAGCCATGAGCTTTAGTCAGCAGACCAAATCCCCATGTGCAGCAAAGTTTTCCATTGATTTCATTATTTCTTGCTATCTTTACCTTTAACCAAAGTGACTAAAGAAAGACTCTTTGGTCTTGCTTTAATTAAAAAAAAAAAATACCCTTTGATCTTCCTTCTATTATTTTAGTGAAACATAGCTAAGCAATATTATAGAGTAGATGAAAAAGAGCTTGATTTATTAAGCTCAAGATATCGGTTCAAAATTTACATAGTCAAATTCGTGTAGCTTGACTCAAATTACCACCGTTGTAAGTAGCCATTTTTTTAACCGGATCGGCTAATCGGTCGATTTGAAACCGGTCAAAATCGATCAAAATCGGTCAACACGGTTAATCGGAACCGATTTTATGAAGGTTCAGTTTCGATTGGAAATAATGGAAAATCGGTCAATCGCCGATTAAAACGACGGTTAAACTGGCTAAACCGTCATTTTCAAATAAATTTCAAATGGTCATATGACTGTTGGGTCACGTGGCGTTGGCGGTTTGGCGCGTTGGGCTTGGGGCATGTTGACCGTTTGGGCCGCCTCCTCAAGGGCTAGTTCCTGGCCCACCTTGATTCCTTCCGGCTCCTGTCCCGCCCTTTCCCGTCTAACGGATCCTAACGGATCTAACCAAAAAATTTTTTTTTTGACTAACTATAAATATCACCTCTCTCCTCCCATTTTATTTCCACATTATTTCTCTCTACTCTTTCTCTTCTACTCTCAAATATTCACATATTCTCTTACTCTCATCCAATTTTCAGTTAAATATTGTCCCATTTTTAGTTAGTTTTCTAACGAAATTAATATTTTTCTTCATTTTCATCCATTTTTAAGCTCTGTTTCATTTCCAAACTTCATTTTATCTTACACAAATGGCTGGAAATCAAAAAAGAAGCTATTTAGGCAAGTCACATGTTGGTTATTCCTCCCCCAACGATGATTTTGATCATCAAAATCCAAATATTCAACAAATTGAGAAAGAAGAACATGTTGAAATTGAAAGTGGTAGTGCTAGGAGGGGTAGGGGCAGCCGAGCTACTAGGGGAGGTGGTCGGGGTCGGGGACAACGCAACCTCCTAGAGAAAGAGTGCCGCAATCCGATACCTTCGCCATCCATTTCACCAAAAGAAAAATTAATGCCGATGATGATTATAATCTTCGAGCCTTTTGCAACTATTGTACCGCGTCTTACTCATTCAAAAGAGGCGGAGGGCATGGGACGCTCAACGGGCATACTGTAAAGACCCGAAAAATTTTAAATTTTTTTTTTAGTATTATTTTAATTATAATAATAATAAAATAATACTCCTTAATTGAATTGGACTTGGATTAATTAAATGGACCAATTTAATTAATTAAATCAAGTGGGCTAAGTTGGGCTTAGGAAGTCAAAGGGGCCCAAGGGGGTGAAAGCCTAGGGTATAAAAATAAAACCTCATTATTAATTTTCCTCACAATCTCTCATTTAGCAAAGAAAAAAAAAAAAAAAATCAAAAACCTAAACCTAGAAAGGGAGGGGGCGGCGGCCGGCTTGCTTGGGGGAGGAGTACAGCCGTTTTTGGTCTTCCTTTGGCCATTGTTCCTTCATCAAAAATCAAGGTAAGATAATAACCTACAATCTAGTTTTTGTTTCATTCAATTCCGATTTAAATTGAATTAGTTATGATTTTTCAAAGTTTAAAATCATTTAATTCTAGGTTTAGCCATTATTGAATTTCTAATGATTAATCTTAGGCTTTATGTAATAAATTAAGGATTTGATTATTGGGGAATTGTATGTTATAATGATATAACCCTAACCCTAGTTCATATTGATTTGAAATTGAATCAAACAAAATTAATATGATTAAAAGGGTTTTTATTAAAGAATATAGAAATTAAATAATTGTTTAATGTTTAAAAAAATTAAAAGAGGAACAAAATAATTTTTTTGAACAACCTGGGAGATCGGCCGAAAGTGTTCTTGGCTTGATTTGGGTGTTCTCCATTTAAGTGTTAGCATTTTAGTTAGTTTATATAAAAGCAGTTAGTTTTTAAACGGAAAAGGGACTAAACTGCAGAGTTTTCAAAGCTGAAAGGATTTTTCAGTTAAGTTACTAACTGAACAGTTAACTTCAGGACTGAACTGAAAAGTTCAAAAGTTCTGAGGGACTGTTCTGTGATTTTGAAAATCTGAAGGACTGTTTTGCAATTACTGAAAAGTTGAGGGACTGTTCAGTAATTTTTCAAAAGTTGAGGGACTGTTTTGTAATTTTCCAAAAGTTGAGGGACTGTTTTGTAATTTTTCAAAAGTTGAGGGACTATTTTGTAATTTTCAAAAGTTGAGGGACTATTTTGTAATTTTCAAAAGTTGAGGGACTATTTCGTAAAAATTGAAAAGTTAAAGGACTTTATTGAAATTAAGAAAACCTAAAGGAACCTTTAGGAATTTAGGGGAAGTCCAAAGACTTTAAAGGGAAATATATCAAAGGAAAAGAAGAAGAATAACACTTTAAGAATACTAAAAGACTTAGGTTCCAAAGTGTTAGAATTTCGAAATAGAAAGTTTCTAAGTTAAGAAACTGCTAAATTAGGAAAGCTTCTAAAAATAGAAGGTTAGTTAACCAATTAAGGTGAGTCTAAGAATAACTCATAGGTTAACTAAGGAAAGGAAGTATAGGTGCATAAGAAGTAATAAAAAAGTTACTTGTGCCTAAAATATGCTATTACGTGATTGTAGATTTCGCGTAAAGGGCGTTGCTAAGCAAGGAAGCAAAGCTAAGGTAAGGAATTACGATCCTAAGTACTCTTGTATATCAAATTCGTTTGGAAACTCCATTGAGTCTTTTCAAAACGTGAATGCTATCGTGGGCGATAGTAATTTTTAAAATACTACGATGAAATGTATCGTCATTGAAAATTCCTTATTACTGTGATATGTTCTTGTTCATGGAATATCTGCAAATATTGAAATTGCTATGTGTATTCTTGTACCTTTGGAATGCATTTGTATGTAATAACTAGTATGCATTATTATTTACTAGTTATGAAAGTATGCTTAATGAGAAAAGCATGTATTATGAAAAATTATGAGAATACTCAATGTAGGGTATAACCCATGTAATAACTAGTATGCATTATAATTTACTAGTTATGAAACTATGCTTAATGAGAAAAGCATGTATTATGAAAACAAGACATCAATGTAGGTGTTCGTTGTTTTGGGAATTACTCAATGTAGGGTATGACCTATGGAATTGACGGAAGTCTGAAAGTATAACAAAGTTGTAGTTGCCACACTTTCTTTGCTATGAAATATACACATATTTGTTGTTTATAACCTATCCTTGAATATAATTTTTTGATTCGTTCTTTCTAGTCGTCTCCTCATTGTATCGATGAGACCACGTATGAACTTACTGGGCATTGTTCGCTCATTCCTTCATTTTCTTTTTCCCTCAGGATCGGAATAGAAAGGAGGAGAACCGTCATCAGAAAGAGGCGGAGAAATTAAGTAGAATAAATGAATTATTTAATGATTCCGAATTTCAGAACTTTTATTAGTACTAGTTACTGTACTTAGCCGTTACATCTGATCTTTCCGCACTTATGTAATGGTTTGACTTAAGTTACCGTTGTGGACCCGTATTTTTGGGTATTTATTTATGTTTATGGAATTATGGAAATTATGGAAATTCGGGGTCGTTACAGTTGGTATCAGAGCTCCGGTTTTAGGTCTCATGGGAAGAATACCTTTAACCTTAGGGAACCTTAGTTCTAAGAAATTCTAGAATGAAGGTAACCCTGAACTTAGATTTAAGTCATGACTCGCTCTAGAATGTTTATGAGAGTGAGGTAGACTAAGTAGAAAAGTTAAATGTATAACTTACTTGAATGCTTAAATGAAAGAGAGTTATTGTTTAAGTATGAATCATATATATTAGATGCTAATGAAAGCTATTTTGTTTTGTTTAGGAAATGGCACGCAGACCGATGAAATCTGTGAGGACTAGAGCTGTTAAGACCGAGACACTACTAGCTCAGGAGTCGAGGATCAAATCCCTCGTGAAGGAAGTAGAAGGCCTTAAGAAGAAAGCAAGTAGGGCAGAGGAAAAGTGGCATATGACTACCACTCAACTATTGAAGGTTGAAGATAGAGCTAACACCCTTGAAGACAAGCTTAAGGAAGAGATGCAATCAGTTAAGTACTTAGAAGAAGACTGTGAAATGCTAATGGACTTGAGGAAACAAGAAGACAAAGAACATGAGAGAGAGATAAAGGAACTCACCGACAAACTACAGAAAGAAACCCAAAAGGCCAACAATATGGAGGCAAGTGCTAGAGTTGCTCATAGGGAGTGGACCCGGTTAAGTGGACAATTAGCTGAGGCAACCACGACGCTCTTTAGGCTTCAGAGAGAGATAAATGAACAGGATCAGCGTGAGGCAGGACTGACCGTAAATCTTTATGAGTGGTATGGCAAGTATCACGAAGTGAATGCAGAATATAGGAAGCTGATCGTGGAATTCGTTGAGGTTACGAAGACCAATTGGAGAGCAGCTATTCCACCCAACTAGAGACAGAGGAATTATTTATTTAGCTAGTTGTTTTATTTTGTTTGGAAGCAAGTACTTTAAGTATGCTAGTTGTTTTCTTTTGTGGTTGATGAACCATTAGTTATTGTTTTTGAACCAATAGTTTTAGTTCCACTTAGATGGAAGAAATAAAGTTGCTTAGTTATTCAATAATCCTTAAGTGTGGAAATGTGTGAATGACTATAATATTATAATATCTACAGAAATTTAAAAAAGGGTCAAGTAAAAATGATCCGAAGAAAAAAAAAAAAGGAAAAAGACTAGTCAAATGATGGGCTAGTGAGAAAATTATAACCGTTTGATGAAACGGAAAATCCTCAAAGATTAAACATCTAATCTGTGAAGACAGAAATATGAGAAATAATTCAGTCTGTTGAGACGAAACCTTAAAACATTAACTAGCTAGATGTCTACGAGTACATATGTAGCAAGCTAGATATGTTAGTTTTTACTACTTACTGTTGAGTGAGTGAATTATAAATACGATAAATCGTAGTAATAATAAAAGTATTATGCAGATGTCGCATAATGGAAACCGTAGAAGGGAAACAGCTGGGGAAACGGAAACGATCAAGGGCAAGATCCCCAGCGGCAGTGTTACAAACTTTGAACCAAACATTGGCAGGAATTGGCCAAGTGGTAACTGGGTTAGCTCAAGAGAGACCGGCAGCTCAAGTGCCACTACGCGATCCCCTGGAATTATTTCAAAGGAGAAACCCAGAGTCTTTTTCTGGAAGTGCGAAAGAGAATCCGCAAGAGTGGATTAAGAGTATGGAAACGATATTTGGGACCTTGACTTGTACACCGGAACAGAAGGTGGTGTTTGCTACGTTTATGCTGAAAGGGAAAGCTAGATCTTGGTGGGAAGCCGAGAAGCGGGCTGGAACTGCTCGGGGAATTTCGGAATATACTTGGGAAGCGTTCAAGACAGCTTTTAATGACAAGTACTATCCTGATAGTGTTCGAAATGCAAAAGTAGCGGAATTCATGATGCTGAGTCAAGGAAACATGACTGTGGACGAGTACTGTGAAAAGTTCACAGACCTAATGGAATTTGCTCCAACATTTTTTGATAATGAAGAACAAAAGGCCAGGAAATTTGAGGCAGGGTTAAGTGACCGAATCAAGTACCGGATCACCCCACTGATGCTGAAAACTTATGCTGATGTACTAGAAAGGGCTAAGGTGGTTGAAAGAGAGGCAAACAGCTACCGCAGTAAGAAGGAGGAAAAAGATAATGCTACGAGCAAAGGAGCTAGTGGACAGAAGTAGTCCGGGAAATTGGAACAAAGAGGGCATAACAACAAAAGGAAGGCCGTGGACGATGGCCGCGACAAGAACAACCATGCAACAAAGCATCCAACCAATAATTCTGGAAACCGAAAGGAAGGCAATAAGAAAGAGGCTCCAGAGCAAGGGGCTATGGAGAAGTGCCAAATTTGTGATAGATTCCACAAGGCTGACAGCTGTTGGTACAAGGAAAAGAAATGTTACACATGCGACAAGGTGGGGCATCCTAGATGGAAGTGTCCCGAAGCGAAGAAAAATGAGCCTGCTCCAGGAGCAAAGAATACCAATGGAGGTGGGAATAGAGGCGGTCGTGGCCGAGTATTCACCATGACGGCCAAGGCGAGTACTTTGAATGATTTAGTGGCAGGTACACTCCAAATTTCTTTTAGTAACGTCTATGCATTGATTGACACGGGCGCTACTCATTCGGTGATAAGTAGTTCTGTAGCAAGGAAACTGAAATTGAAACCTGAACTACTAGAAACACCTTTAGTGATAGATACTCCAACTAATGAAGCGATACCTATCACAACCTGCTATAAGCATTGTCCTTTAAAGATAGGAGGCACCGAAATACCAGTAGAGTTCATTGAGCTAGAATTGAACGAATTTGATATTATATTGGGTATGGATTGGTTAGCTACCAACCACGCTAATGTAGATTGCCATAAGAAGGAAGTTACCTTCCAAGGACAAGATGGGAAAGAATATAGGTTCGTAGGGCGAAACCTAGAAGGCCGATAAGTATGATCACGGTAATGAAGGCTCGAAAACTACTGAGGAAAGGATGTGAAGGATTTTTGGCCTATATCGGCGAGACCGATACCAAGGAAGTAAATATAGAATCGCTGGAGGTAATAAGGGAATTCAAGGACGTATTTCCTGAAGACTTGCCAGGGATACCACCAGAGAGAGAAGTCGAATTCTCGATAGAATTGGTACCAGAGACGACACCAATATCAAGAGCACCATATAGAATGGCCCCCACAGAATTGAAGGAATTGAAAGAGCAATTGCAAGAACTGCTAGACAAGGGTCTGATCCGACCAAGTGTTTCACCTTGGGGCGCACCAGTTTTATTTGTGAAAAAGAAGGATGGTTCGATGAGGCTGTGCATTGATTACCGCGAATTGAATAAAGTGACAATAAGAAATCAATATCCGTTGCCTAGGATTGACGACCTGTTTGATCAACTAAAGGGAGCGTGTTACTTCTCGAAGATAGACCTTCGTTCTGGATATCATCAGTTGAGGGTTAAAAGCGAGGACGTTGCTAAGACTGCCTTTAGAACAAGGTATGGACATTATGAGTTCGTTGTGATGCCATTCGGACTAACCAATGCACCAGCAGCATTTATGGAACTGATGAATAGAGTATTTCATGAGTATCTAGATAAGTGCGTTATTGTATTTATTGATGACATACTAGTATATTCGAGAACTAAGGAGGAGCATGCAGAACACTTAAGATTGGTACTGGAAATTTTAAGGAAGCAGAGATTGTATGCTAAGTTTAAAAAGTGTGAATTTTGGTTGGAAAAGGTAGCGTTCTTAGGACACGTGGTGTCTAGGGATGGAATTGCGGTAGATCCGGCAAAGATAGAAGCCATAGTGAATTGGGAGAGACCAAGCACAGTGACCGAAATAAGAAGTTTCTTGGGTTTAGCGGGATACTATCGGAGATTTGTGGAAGGATTTTCGAAACTGCGGACCGTTGAAGGCGACTCGAAAGGCGGCAAAGTTTATATGGTCTGAAGAATGTGAAACAAACTTTCAAGAACTGAAAAAGAGGTTGGTAACAGCACCGGTTTTAGTAGTACCCGAGGGGTCAGAAGGTTTTGTAATCTATAGCGATGCGTCATTGAAAGGGCTAGGTTGTGTACTAATGCAGAAAGAAAAGGTCATAGCGTATGCCTCGAGACAGTTAAAGAACCATGAAAAGAATTACCCAACCCATGACACTGGAATTAGCTGCGGTGGTTTTGCATTGAAGATATGGAGACACTATTTGTATGGTGCGACATGTCAGATATACACGGACCACAAGAGCCTTAAGTATATTTTCACCCAGAAGGAATTGAATATGAGGCAAAGGAGATGGCTCGAATTGTTAAAGGACTATGATTGTACAATTTTGTACCACCCTGGAAAGGCAAACAAGGTGGCTGATGCATTAAGTAGAAAGAATCATGGGAGTTTAGCAATGCTAGTCTCTAAGGGAATCAGCTCATGGGAAAACATGGAAATTTCCAGCATAGAGGTGCGAGTTAAAGGGTATCTAGCTCAGTTAATTATTCAACCTACGCTTTTGGAAAGAATTAAGGAAGCTCAAGGTGTAGATGATGAGAGGGATGCTCTTGTAGGAAAAGGACAGGGAAAGGATCTTCGCTTGGGCGAAGATGGAATTTTGAGGTATCAAAAGAGAATATGGGTACCGAGTAACGAAGAGATAAAGAGAGAAATCTTGAAGGAGGCTCATTGTTCAAGATTCTCAGTTCACCCGGGAAGTACCAAGATGTATAGAAATTTGCGAGAATCGTTTTGGTGGAACAACATGAAAGGAGACGTGGCTGATTTTGTGGCGAGATGTTTGGTGTGTCAGCAAGTGAAGAGTGAACACCAAAAGCCTGCAGGATTACTACAATCGTTACCTATTTCGGAATGGAAGTGGGATCACGTAAGCGATGGACTTAGTGGTTGGATTTGCCAAAGACATTGAAAGGTCAAAATGCGATTTGGGTGATAGTGGGACAGATTAACAAAGGCGGCTCACTTCTTGGCAATCAAGGTGGTGATTCATTAGAGAAGTTGGCTAAGTTGTATATTGATGAGATTGTACGAGTGCATGGGATTCCGGTTTCGATAGTGTCGAGATAGGGATGCAAGGTTTACATCGAAGTTCGAGCAGTTTACTGAAGCATTGGGGACGGAGTTGACAATGAGTACGGCTTTTCACCCACGAGACGGACGGACGGTCGGAAAGAACAATTCAAACTTTAGAAGATATGCTAAGGGCTACGTCGTTGGATTGGCAAGGCACTTGGGACGAGCACTTATCTCTAGTGGAGTTCGCATACAACAATAGTTTTCATGCGAGTATAGGAATGGCTCCATATGAGGCACTTTATGGGACGAAAGTGTAGGTCGCCTACTTGTTGGGATGAAGTAGGTGAACGGAAATTGACAGGACCGTAATTAGTCCAAGTAACAGCGGACAAGGTTCAACAGATTCGTAAATGGTTGTTAACAGCACAGAGTAGGCAGAAATCTTACGCAGACAACCGACGACGCGACCTAGAATTTCAAGTGGGAGATCATGTATTTTTGAAGATTTCACCAACCAAGGGCGTCATGAGGTTTGGTATAAAAGGAAAGTTGAGTCCAAGGTACGTAGGACCATTTGAGATCTTGGATAGAGTTGGAAAGGTGGCATATCGATTAGCCTTACCACCTGTACTTGCTGGGGTACACAATGTATTCCACGTATCCATGTTAAGGAAGTATATGGCAGATGCGAGTCATGTAATTGAATATAAGCAGCTAAGGCTTCGGACGGATTTGAGTTATGACGAGAAACCAATTAAGATTGTGGACCGGAAGGACCAGAATCTGCGAAGGCGAGTCATACCGTACGTGAAGGTACAATGGAGCAACCACTCAGAACGTGAGGCGACATGGGAGCTCGAAAACGAAATGAGGGAAATGTATCCCGATCTCTTCAAAAATTAAGGTACGTTTAGTTTGGAGGACCAAACTCTTTTAAGGGGGTAAGAATGTAAAGACCCGAAAAATTTTAAATTTTTTTTTAGTATTATTTTAATTATAATAATAATAAAATAATACTCCTTAATTGAATTGGACTTGGATTAATTAAATGGACCAATTTAATTAATTAAATCAAGTGGGCTAAGTTGGGCTTAGGAAGTCAAAGGGGCCCAAGGAGGTGAAAGCCTAGGGTATAAAAATAAAACCTCATTATTAATTTTCCTCACAATCTCTCATTTAGCAAAGAAAAAAGAAAAAAATCAAAAACCTAAACCTAGAAAGGGAGGGGGCGGCGGCCGGCTTGCTTGGGGGAGGAGTACAGCCGTTTTTGGTCTTCCTTTGGCCATTGTTCCTTCATCAAAAATCAAGGTAAGATAATAACCTACAATCTAGTTTTTGTTTCATTCAATTCCGATTTAAATTGAATTAGTTATGATTTTTCAAAGTTTAAAATCATTTAATTCTAGGTTTAGCCATTATTGGATTTCTAATGATTAATCTTAGGCTTTATGTAATAAATTAAGGATTTGATTATTGGGGAATTGTATGTTATAATGATATAACCCTAACCCTAGTTCATATTGATTTGAAATTGAATCAAACAAAATTAATATGATTAAAAGGGTTTTTATTAAAGAATATAGAAATTAAATAATTGTTTAATGTTTAAAAAAATTAAAAGAGGAACAAAATAATTTTTTTGAACAACCTGGGAGATCGGCCGAAAGTGTTCTTGGCTTGATTTGGGTGTTCTCCATTTAAGTGTTAGCATTTTAGTTAGTTTATATAAAAGCAGTTAGTTTTTAAACGGAAAAGGGACTAAACTGCAGAGTTTTCAAAGCTGAAAGGATTTTTCAGTTAAGTTACTAACTGAACAGTTAACTTCAGGACTGAACTGAAAAGTTCAAAAGTTCTGAGGGACTGTTCTGTGATTTTGAAAATCTGAAGGACTGTTTTGCAATTACTGAAAAGTTGAGGGACTGTTCAGTAATTTTTCAAGAGTTGAGGGACTGTTTTGTAATTTTCCAAAAGTTGAGGGACTGTTTTGTAATTTTTCAAAAGTTGAGGGACTATTTTGTAATTTTCAAAAGTTGAGGGACTATTTTGTAATTTTCAAAAGTTGAGGGACTATTTCGTAAAAATTGAAAAGTTAAAGGACTTTATTGAAATTAAGAAAACCTAAAGGAACCTTTAGGAATTTAGGGGAAGTCCAAAGACTTTAAAGGGAAATATATCAAAGGAAAAGAAGAAGAATAACACTTTAAGAATACTAAAAGACTTAGGTTCCAAAGTGTTAGAGTTTCGAAATAGAAAGTTTCTAAGTTAAGAAACTGCTAAATTAGGGAAGCTTCTAAAAATAGAAGGTTAGTTAACCAATTAAGGTGAGTCTAAGAATAACTCATAGGTTAACTAAGAAAAGGAAGTATAGGTGCATAAGAAGTAATAAAAAAGTTACTTGTGCCTAAAATATGCTATTACGTGATTGTAGATTTCGCGTAAAGGGCGTTGCTAAGCAAGGAAGCAAAGCTAAGGTAAGGAATTACGATCCTAAGTACTCTTGTATATCAAATTCGTTTGGAAACTCCATTGAGTCTTTTCAAAACGTGAATGCTATCTGTGGCTGATAGTAATTTTTAAAATACTCTGATGAAATGTATCGTCATTGAAAATTCCTTATTCTGTGATATGTTCTTGTTCATGGAATATCTGCAAATATTGAAATTGCTATGTGTATTCTTGTACCTTTGAATGCACTGTATGTAATAACTAGTATGCATTATTATTTACTAGTTATGAAAGTATGCTTAATGAGAAAAGCATGTATTATGAAAAATTATGAGAATACTCAATGTAGGGTATAACCCATGTAATAACTAGTATGCATTATAATTTACTAGTTATGAAACTATGCTTAATGAGAAAAGCATGTATTATGAAAACACGACATCAATGTAGGTGTTCGTTGTTTTGGGAATTACTCAATGTAGGGTATGACCCATGGAATTGACGGAAGTCTGAAAGTATAACAAAGTTGTAGTTGCCACACTTTCTTTGCTATGAAATATACACATATTTGTTGTTTATAACCTATCCTTGAATATAATTTTTGGATTCGTTCTTTCTAGTCGTCTCCTCATTGTATCGATGAGACCACGTATGAACTTACTGGGCATTGTTCGCTCATTCCTTCATTTTCTTTTTCCCTCAGGATCGGAATAGAAAGGAGGAGAACCGTCATCAGAAAGAGGCGGAGAAATTAAGTAGAATAAATGAATTATTTAATGATTCCGAATTTCAGAACTTTTATTAGTACTAGTTACTGTACTTAGCCGTTACATCTGATCTTTCCGCACTTATGTAATGGTTTGACTTAAGTTACCGTTGTGGACCCGTATTTTTGGGTATTTATTTATGTTTATGGAATTATGGAAATTATGGAAATTCGGGGTCGTTACACATACGGCGTCGAAACATCCCGAGAAATTTGACATTTCCACTACGCAAACTCAATTACAACATTAACAACATAGTTCGGGTTTGGGTGCACAAGGTTCGTCTCCCCTTTCGTCCTTTTTAAATTTGATAAGTGGGTTTATATGGATGAACTAGCCAAATTAATTTGCGTTAAAGGCCTTCCTTTTAATTTTGCGGATTGTGATTTTTATAAAAATTTTGCTTGCCTTTCTTTAAACCCCACCGCCACGAGAGTACCACGTACGAATCTCGTACGTGATATTACTAGAGTGGTCAAAAAATATAAAAAAGATTTAATTGGTGTTTTATCAAATTTAGAAAATAAAGTTTCAATTTGTGCTGATGGTTGGAGTGATCATTGGCAAATAAATACTTATTTGGGCGTTACTTGCCATTGGATAGATAATTCATGGAAAATCAAAAAAAGATTAATTGCTTACAAATATTTTGAGCCACCGCATTTCGCGAAAATATTTGTGCAAAATTGCTTGAGATTTTTCTTGGGTATGGTATTTTAAATAAAATATTTACTATTTCATTTGACAACACAAGTGCTAATACGGCTAGTTTACCCGATTTAATTACCGTTTGTCAACCCTCACTTGGGGGTATGTTTTTTCATATTAGATGTTTATGTCATATAATTAATTTATATGTTAGAGATGGTTTAGATGCATTAGAGGTTTATGTTAAGTCAATTAGACGATGTATTCAATTTATTTCTAAAAAATATTTTAATACAAAAAAAAATGGATAAGATTTTTAAGAAGTAAAAGTGTGCCGGACAAATATTTTACTTACGATGTTCCAACTAGGTGAAATTCTACCTAGAAAATGTTAACCAATGTTTTTGCTTATAAGATCTCCTAATGCAATATTTTATGTCAATTGGCTATAATGAACCTCTATTTACTTATCAATGGAATTCATGCATTAATTTATGTAAATTGCTAAAGATTTTTAATACCGCTACTTTGGCTTTTTCGGGAGTTCATTATCCAACTTCCGTTTTGGTGCTAGAGCATTGTGTTGCAATTGTTACTATTTTGACAATTTAAGAGAATGCCATATTTTAAAAGAATGCATTGTTTCCATAAGACAAAAGTGGCTTAAATATTTTGACACTATTCCGTCTCTTTTCTTGGTTGCAAAGTTATTAGACCCCCCCGAGATAAATTAGATGATTTAGAGTGCATTATAAATTATTATTATTTGAAATTATATCTCGATGGTGACGGTAGTAATGAACTTTCGTCAATTATTGTTCAAGACACAAAAAATGATTTGATTAACCTTTTTAATGAGTATAATGCCTTATATGGAAACACTTTTCAAAGCCAACAACATGAAGATGATTCCACTACTTCTCAACCAAGTTTTACTAGTGGGAATCCATACAGTTTTTTTTGCAAATTTGTATAGTAAAAAACGTGGTTCTTCTCGAGGTTCATCTTCACCATCCTCAAACATTCCCGTGGAGTTAGAAACTTATTTCACTACAAACTTTGAATTAAATCAAGACCCAAATTCAAATGAATTTGATGTTTTACAATGGTGGTCAAGAAGGAAAGACATTTATCCTATACTTTTCATAGTTGCTAAAGAAGTCTTAGCCTCTCCCGCTTCAACGGTAGCGGTTGAATCGGCATTTAGCGTTGGTGGAAATGTTTTGGATGAAAGACGTTCCCAACTAACTAGTGAAAACTTGGAACATCAACTTTTACTTGGCAATTGGGTTAGAGCGAAAAAAATGCAACAAGACTTGCCTTATAAAGAGGATCTATTGGATCCAAGATATCAATACGATGTCGAGGACTCCACGGAAAGTGGTGATGAATGAATGATATTTTAGATTAATTTTTATTTTAATTAGATTAGTTTAGACTTTAGATTAGGTTTATTTTTATTTAACTGTAATAGTTAGGTTGAGGTAAAGACTCCTAAATGTCCCCCCTTATTTATAAAAGGGTAAGGTTGGTTGTCCCCCTCTTTGTAATTTTATTTTAATTAATAAAATTTAAGGGTACCGTCCCTTTTTTTATATATACTTTCGTTTCTTTTAAAAAAGTTATGTTTTATTTCTTTCAAAATTCATACTCCCTCCGTCCCACTTCAAGGTTTCACCTTTTCTTTTTGGGTCGTCCCACCTCAAGGTTCCCTTCCTTAAATGGAAAGTTTTCCATATATTTATACCCTTATCATCTCCATATATTTACAAAAAAACCTTTCTCTCTCCTATTCCCTACCACACATTCCATATATTAACTTACTATTCCTCCCACTCATTCTCTCTCCTATTAAATATTTTTAACTTTTACATTCTCTCTCCTATTCCCTACCACATATTTAACTTTTACATTCTCTCACCTCAAATTTTCTACTCACTTTAATTAAATTTCTTAAAAAGCGTGTCCACCTCAAGGTGGAACCTTGAGGTGGGACGGAGGGAGTAACTTTTTTTATATAATTTTTTGTAAAAATTGTATGTAGTAAACAAAAGTCTAAAATAGTCTTATTTATAAAAAAAAATTGAAAAAAATTAAAAGTTAACTTTTTTCAAAAAACTGTTAAATAGTTAACAGTTTTTTCAAAAAAAAATTAAATAGTTAACAGTTTTTTCAAAAAAAAGTTAAATAGTTAACATTTTTTTCAAAAAAAAGTTAAGTTTTATTTCTTTCAAAATTCATAACTTTTTTTATATAACTTTTTGCAAAAAATGTATGTAGTAAACAAAAGTCTAAAATAGTCTTCTTTATCAAAAAAAAATTGAAAAAAAAAAGTTAACTTTTTATAGTACTTAACAGAAACTGTTAAAAAGTTAACTGTTTTTTCAAAAAACTGTCAAAATATTAACTTTTTTATTCAAAAACTGTTAGAAAATTAACTTTTTTCTTAATTGTTTTTAAATCTGTTAAAAATCTAATTTGAAAAAAAAAATGGTTGAAACCGGTTAACTGGTCAAACCGTAACCGGTTAAGGCGGTATTCCGGTTCGATTCCGGTTGGTCTTTGGGAAGGTTTGGAACCGCCGGTTCGGTAACCGTGAACCGCCGGTTAACCGAACTAGCCACGTCTAATTGTAAGATTCAAATTGCAATGAATAAATTTATATAGAGTTTATTTTGCAATTATTTCTATTAGGGGTGTGCTCGGTACGATTTGGCTCGATTTTAGGCTAAAATCATTACCGAACTAAAAGTATTTGGTTTCTAATTTTAACAAATCGCCGCCACTCGGTTTTAGCTCGACTCGGTGTAGTCGGTTTTCGGCTTCGATAAGTGTCGGTTCGATAATATTCGATCTTGACACCTTTACTTTATATGGCCGCTGAGCTCAGGCCAAACTTGGGCCAAACATAAACATTTTAGCATTTTACATCCTAACAACAGCCACACTTGGGCTCAAAAAAAGACTTCAAATAATTCACTTGGTTTTATAAACAGTAAGTTACTAAAATAAATGTTAATAATTGTCAAAATAACAATTCTAATAATTCATCCAATCCTGATTTCAAAAAGTAAAATTAAAAATTCATAAAAAATCCAAAAGATGACAAAAACATCTTCAATGCAATGACTAAAATCCTTTAGAAAACAAAATGCAACGGTCATGTTCTTAAAGAACTCAGAAATTTTTGCATCATACTTTGCACCAAAACAAACTTCAAAGTTCAAACGTCCATTGAATTGCTTGAAAAGAAGAAATAATAGATCTCCTACTGCATGACAAAAAATAACATCAGTTAGTATTATCCCAATCTCATCCTTTCAAAAAATACTCTCTCCATCTCAAAATGAATGAGTAATTTTTTTTAAATTAAATCTTTACCTAAAAAGAATGGAGGTTTGAAGTTGGTTTCTCCACTTTTTGATATTTAACACAAAAACACAATCATATCTTAGCATATAGAGTAGAACAACTGAGAAATAATAGCATAACATCAGAATACCCTTTTTAACCTTCTTCAAAAGTTTATAAAATTTGAATGTGACAAAAAAAATGATGAATAAAAAGAGATTTAGTATCAATAAAAATGATGATAAAGTAGCAAGCAAAACATAAAATACATGTAAAGCATCAATTATCATAAAATTGGAAAAATAATAGCAAAACTAACATCAAAATATCATAAACTTTTTATGCTTCACATGATTTATTTTGATTAGAGATAAACTAAAGAAAGGATAATCGAATAAGGGAGACATATTACCTGCAGAGGATCGCCGACTACAGACTTGATTTGAACGTGAAAGACGATTGAAATCACATAGTTGGGCTTAGGGTTACGTAAATAAGGAGAGGAGGAGTGGGAATGTGAGGTATATGGAAACTGAATAGATGAAAAACTATAGTAAATATTAGGAATATTTATTATTTAGAAGAATATCGGTACGGTTCGGTGTGAGTAATCGGGATGAAATCCTGTATCCCAAATCGAGCCGCTAGATTCGATTTTCCAATATTTCATAAACCGTCCCTACCCAATTAAACGTTGGTACGGTTTATCGACATCGGTTTTTTTGGTTTTTCTGCTCACCCCTAATTTCCATCCTAATTATGTTTATGTTAAGAATTGTACTCCCTCCGTCCCAATAAGTGCTTCACCCTTTTGGGTGGGCACGCAAATTATGGAAATGGGAGGGAAAAAAAAAGTTGTGAGTGTAATTTGAAAATAGGAGAGAGAATTAGTGGAGGGAATAATAAATTATAATGGTGTTGTGAGTATTAAAATAATGTAGGAGAGAGAATGAGTGGAGGAAATAGTAAAGATTCTTTGCCAAAAAAGGAAAGATGAAGCTTCTAACGGGACACCCTTTTGGGTATTTAGTGAAGCTTTTATTGGGACGGAGGGAGTATAATTCATGTTTTGTAAGGACCCCACGCTATCTTATTCTTCAGTAAATAAAGATTTGAAACCCTAGTATGGTGTCAATTGCAGCTATATTGAAGTGATAAAATAAGGAGAGACCAAAATATATTATGTATTATTTCTGTTTCAAAATTTACATAAGTTATATGACTTATATTTATACTCAAAACATATGAATCTTAATTCTACTGGAATTCTAAAAAAATCTCTATTTATTTTAATAGTAAGTATAATTCTAATTGAAAATACTTCTAATCAAGGTGGAGAAAGAGAGAAAATAGAGACGGTAAAAATAGAGAGAAAGTAGTGGGAGAGAATGAAGAGAGTAAGAAGATAGAGAGTACAAAGGAGACTGGGGCATCTCCAACCCAACAGTCCTAATTCTACGGCCATTTTTCCCGACATTTTTTTCGGCCATCTTTTTCCAGCGTCATTTCCAGCCTGTTCCCGCCATATTTTTTCGGCGTTGTTTCCGCATGTTTTTTGATGTTGTTTTTGGCTTCTTTATCGTTTTTCGGCTTGTTTTCTGGACATCATTTTCAGATCATTATTTACATGCACTTTTTAGCCGTCATTTTCCTGTTGGGTTCGTATGTTTGTTTTTTTTTTTTTTTGTTTTTTTTTTTGCATAGAGAAAGAAAACAGAGAAATTGGATAGAAAGTGGAGAAAGAGAGAAAATAGAGACAGTAAAAATAGAAAGTAGCGGGAGAGAATGAAGAGAGTATGAAGATAGAGAGTACAAAGGAGAGGGCATCTCCAACCCAACTAGGGCTGTACAAAAAATGCATGGAACCGGATCAGATTAGTAAAATTGAACCAGATCAGTAAAAACCGGACCGAAAAAATAGTATTGGTCTGATCCTGGTTCCAAATTTTTATGGAACCGATTATTTGGTCTGATCCTGATTTTGAAAAAAATATACGTGGTCTTGGACCGGAACCGGATCGGACCAAATATATATATATATATATACGGCATAGCCCTTATGTTTCTTTTAGCTAGTTAAGTTTTTTAGTTGGACTCAAGTGGTTGAACATGAAACTCTTCTTTCCTAACTGTTGATTTTGTTATTGTAATTTGGTTCTTAAATATGCTTGCTTGTAGACAGCCATATACTCCCTCCGTCCCGAAATATTGTTCAGCAATTTGGTTCTTAAATATGCTTGCTTGTAGATTTTGTTATTGTAAAAAATTATATTATATTGTAATTTGTAGAATCGGTGGAACCGGACCGATGGGACCGGTCCTATAATGTAATGGTCTGGTTCTGGTCCTAAATTTTTACAGAACCGAAGTATTTGGTCCGGTCCTGATTTTCTAATATTTTGACAAAAACCGGACCAATCCAGACCGTGAACACCCCTAAACCCAACAGTTAAAATTGAAGCAAATTTTACTTCATTTTTCTTCATATTCTGCTTTAATTTTTTTTTCTTCTCCAACCCATACCTTCAGTTTTGATTTCAAAAAGAATATTCTCAATATCATTTAGGGATGACCAAATCCGGTCCGGTTCCGGTTCCGGGCCTTGAACCGCCGGTTCCGGTTCGGCGAGGAGGTGAACCTTAACCGGCCCGCTTTTCTCACGGTTCCGGTTATCCGGTTCCGGTTTTCTCACGGTTTTGGTCCGGTTCCGGGCCG